>JACXGI010003007.1:20169-67102 GCA_016801175.1 Esox masquinongy | reverse complement strand
CAGACCCAACAATGCAGAAGAGCTGAAGGCCACTATCAGAGCAACCTGGGCTCTCATAACACCTGAGCAGTGCCACAGACTGATCGACTCCATGCCACGCCGCATTGCTGCAGTAATTCAGGCAAAAGGAGCCCCAACTAAGTATTGAGTGCTGTACATGCTCATACTTTTCATGTTCATACTTTTCAGTTGGCCAACTATTCTAAAAATCCTTTTTTTGTATTGGTCTTAAGTAATATTCTAATTTTCTGAGATACTGAATTTGGGATTTTCATTAGTTGTCAGTTTTAATCATCACAATTAAATGAAATAAACATTTGAAATATATCAGTCTGTGTGTAATGAATGAATGAATATAATATCCAGGTTTCACTTTTTGAATGGAATTACTGAAATAAATCAACTTTTTGATGATATTCTAATTATATGACCAGCACCTGTATTTTGCCAGATAAATTTAGTAAACAATTTTTTAATTCTAGTAAACAAAGATGAGGGAGGGGGTAGGGGGATATTCTGGAACAAATAGAGAAATTTAGGGAGTATGTTCATTTTAAGAATATTTATCTGTCCAATCATTGAAATAGGTAAAGATGTCCATCGTTCTACTGACAAGGTAACAGCTTCCAGCATCGGATCATAATTTGTCTGAGCCTAACTCTTTTTAAAACACTTTAGGAAGCCTAAGTATAGGAAATATACATTCACTGCCCAAAATTCACGAGCTTATGATTCCTACCTTCTTCTGAGCCCCTTGGTCACACAGGGCATGACTCAAACTCTCATTACCCAAGGAAGCAAAGTGTTGTGTTTTGTGAATCAGACTTTTGATCAGCGGTACATTGATAGCTTAAGTTTATTACCCACGAAACTGTCTCAATTGCCAGAGACTTCGGGCTTCCAAAACTCAGGAAAAAATGGATGGTTTCCTCACTTATTCACTTCTGAGGAGAATCTCAATTACATTGGTCCATATCCCAGTCCTGAAATATATGGGGCTGATCAAATGTCAGTCCGTGACAGAGAAAAGTTTATGGCATGGTATGAGACAATCCGTCATGAGGCCTTTGACTATCATAAAGAGATGGAATTGTATTGTGACAATGATGTGTCTATTTTGCATGAATGATGTCTCAAGTTCAGAGAGGAAGTAATCAGTGATGCTGGCCTTGACCCTCTGATTTGTATTACAATCGCATCAGTCTGCATGAAGGCCTATCGTATTAATTTCATGACTGAGGAATCTTTTGCCATTCTTTCACCTGATAACTATAGGAGACAGTACAAAGCCTACTCTAGCAGGTCCAGCCAGTGGTTGGAGTACTTGGCTGAGACTAAAAACATCTTTATTCAGCATGCCTTGAAGGGAGGTGAAGAAAAGTTTGGACCATATCATGTAGATGGCTATGCAATCATTGATGGTGTTGAGACAGCTTTTGAGTACAACAGATGTTTTTTTCACAGTTGTACATCTTTGTTTTTGCCACAGGAAAAGTGTCCTTTAACCCAAAAGAGCTTTGGAGACATGTACCTAGAGTTCCAAGACAAGCTCAAATCCTTACAGGCTGATTATGGCCTGAAAGTGGTGAGTAGTTAATGTGGGGTATATTCTGTCACTTTGGTGATTTATGACCCTGGGGGGTGGGGCTTCCAGTTTGATTTGACCGGTAGGCGGGAGATCCGATTTTGTAGGACTTCCGGTGTGACGTATGAACTTCCTGTATGAGGTGTGTTAGGGCGAAACTTCCGGAATGACGTATGCATGTCCGGTAACTTTGTAATTTATGATTGAATTGTTGTGTTCATGTTTGATGTTTCACAACGATTGATAAACACCCCAGAAGAGTGTTATAACAGTAGTGAGATGTTTGATGCTTAACAAATGGGTCTTAGAGTTCCGGAATGTTAAATTCCCAGGCAATTAATAGGCATTATATCAGCGGCAAGATGTTTGATGTTCAACAAAAGGGCCCCAGGGTTTAGCAATGCTAAACCCCCCCAGCATTTTAAGTTCCGATAAGTGCTACAACAGATGTCCAGTGGGTGTTAACCTTTCAATGTTTTACAATTCATGTGTAGCATGGAGTTTTCCACAAGCACTGAATTTCGTGTGTGAAGTCTTGCTTTATTGTGTAAGATGTAAAGAAGTGGTCGGGATTTACGATTTTGGAGAGTCTCTGCCCATTTTTATTTTAACATGAGATGGGCCTTAAGATCAGACATGCCCATTGTAATGGTCCCTAAATAACCACTAGTACAAGCTGTAGTATATGCAGGTTGATAAAAATCCCGTGTTTCACACAAGGTTGGTAATCTACCAAAGCA
Organism: Esox masquinongy; assembly: GCA_016801175.1. Lineage (NCBI taxonomy): Eukaryota > Metazoa > Chordata > Actinopteri > Esociformes > Esocidae > Esox > Esox masquinongy. The sequence continues at coordinate 64,777 of JACXGI010003007.1, read as the reverse complement.
CTACGGTGAACACACTTCGCATGAGCAATGCTATTATTTCCGAAGGAACAAACAACGCCTGAGTCGACCAGACATTATGACTAGGTTGATTGTATCGTGTTGTACCATATTGTTGAAAATAAAAATGATGATTTTGGTTCATGTGTATGTATGAGCAATGATGATTTCTGAAATCAAAATGGGGATTTTAAGTCAACATTAACTTTTGAGTTGCATTATATGGCAAAACGTTTCAAAGTTAACCGGAAGGTTGATTTTAAATTTGCATGAACAACAGTGATTCATTGACAGGTCAAGATATGTTATTTCAGGTAAACACAACTTTTGTAAACGTGTCTTCTTAAAACGTACGAGCATTAACGCGATATTGTTTTTCTACACATTGGTAGATTTTTTTAACAGGTAACGATGCTTACAAATTGTAGTATTTGTAAGTTTGTGAATACTTTGTGAGTGTGTGTATGTATGTGTTACTGTGTGCGGATGCTGGGACTTCCAGGTAAGATGTGTTGCATTCTTGTAATGACTTGAAGCAACTCATGAAATCCGATTTTTGATTGCTGTATTATGGACTTCTGTTTGTTAAATATTGTTTGAAGAGATTAATGGCGATATCGTGAAAATAGCCAACGTTTATATGTAAGCAAATGAGTTTGTCGTTAATAGATAAAATTAAATGACGTGATGTCACGGCTGAGCCGCGATAACTAACGAGAATGGTGTTTCTACCGGACCGAAAGTATCAATATATTTTTCGTTGTCAAACGCAAACAACTATCTGAACTAACTAGTTAAGCTTTATCCACAATTTTAATCTTTGTAACCGGTATAGTTCTAACGTGGAGAATGATTATGTACAACCAATGACAAGAGGCGTAACCTTTTGGAGGCGTCCCGGCTGTGTTGTCATTATTAAATCCGCGGCTGCCACAGAAGACAAATCTGTTGTTTCCAGTGCGGAGTAGGCCGTTTACATAGTAAGTAGAAGTTATTTTATTTGAAAGAATTTATTTGAATTGTGTTGCAATTATAAATGCTAACAAATGACACATTTTAACTTTTTAAGAATGTATGAAACAATTACATGATGGAGCAATCCAAACACTTATTTCTTTCATATTGTCTGTTTTATATTAGGCTGAGTGGAATTAAACCCAGCCTTGTTTGGAAAACACATTTTTGGACCTTCAAACCTTGGTAAGCAGTCTTTTAACATTATTAATCATCAGCTTTAAATACCTGTATACGCTTGGTCTTCTGTTAACCCTCTTTGTTTTTATTTTAGACCAACTAACCATCAGCGGTGTTGATTGGACTGCATGGTTGTGATCTTACACATCCTGAACAAATTTATTATTTATTTACAGACATTTTCACCATTGTACTAAAATGTTATTAACATTACGACAATATGTATACAGCTGAATCTTTCCACTCTGTATATCAACCAACAGAGTGAGGACCCGGTGATGATGCAGACTACATCACCATAACGGCTTCAGTTATGGACCCCCCACCTTGTGGCTGCACAGCGTCAGGGGATTTTTGTTTCATTATTTCCCGTCATTACACAATGCTTGAAAGCTGGAGGTAATACATATTTACCGTCAACTCATCAAAACTGTGATGTATGTGAATGTATGTTTGAGATAGAATATTATTTTAACTTGTAAGTGGATTGTTATTTACACATGAATCTGGAAAAATGGCAAGAGATAAAACAACCATCAACATCTAAACATAATCAACAGACCACACCCCAAAATACAAATGAACCGGCCAATACATTGTCACACAGCGATACAGACATGAATCCACAGATTAGTAGCGCCCAGTTTTAACATGATCTAGTTTACTTTGCCACAAACTCACTGACGCAAACTCATTGCGATGACCCTGATGATTTCGAAAGGTTCAATTCTTTAGCCCAATGTGGTGACGATGTTAGAGTAACGCAACTTAATGAGTTTGACAATGTTGAATTACGACAAATGATAAATTTCCAAAATACTGTTGAAGTTGATTTTGGCACATTCTATTCACTCAATATGGAAGGCTTGGATACTTTGATTGTTAGAGCTTCAGACTTTGTACATGGGCCTGGTGATCGCCTGCAGATTGAGTTGATTGGTGAATCTCTGATCTCCCCCGTACATGTGACCATGAGAGCAGATGAATATAATGAACACACATTTGGTCATTTACTTGAATGTGTTATGCAGAGTAATGCCGAGATTTTGATTGATGAATCACTAGAGCTGGTGATACAAATTGTCAACAACCGTGAGGGTGGAGCCCCGCTATTGATAGATCAGATTATCAATAAAAAAAAGGCCATTTATTTATATGTGGTGTTGAATAATGATTATCCATGTTTTTCCGTTTGTTTGATGGGTATTGTTTACATTGGTATGGTTAGTGGTCACGAGCTACATATGGGAGTTGGTTTAGCGTTAGATGATTGTGTGACATTCACAGATGTTGTTCGGTCTGAAGAAATGACAGGGTGTAAAATTGCTGTCTTTCATCGAACACGGTATGGTCACTTTACAAAGTTTCAAAACAGCGAGGACCCACACCCTAGAACTGTCTTTATGTACTTACACGATAACAATTTCTATGGTATCATAAATCTGAAAGGTTTTCTGGGTGTGTCATACAGATGTCGCTCGTTTAATTACAGCGTTTTCTTACCGCGGTAAGATCAGGTAGATTGCGTCAACAAACGGTAGATTGCGTCAAACTGTGATTGCACTATTCCAAACACATGGGGGAGCTTGAACGCTGAAAATGCTGTTTGTTCTTGAAAATCGTTTTCGAAACGACAGTACACACAATGTTCACAATGTTCTCCTAAAATAACAGGTTATAACGAATTTAAAAGCGAAATGTTTTTAGTTGCAACTTCATCATTGATATAATTACGAAATGTTTTAATAAAGAAATACTCCAATAGTCTACACAGAAATAAAGACTATTAGTTTAAACATTTGAATTATCTTAAAAAATAATAAAATATAAAGCAGAACGATTTGTTACAATCATAGTTTTGAAGTACGGCATGGTAAAAAAAAACACATCTTATGACAGTTGACAAATGCGTCAGTCGCTTATTTGTTGCATCAACTCATTTGTTTTATCAAATCAGTCAATATGGCCGTTAAACTTCCTGAATTCCAACCGTATAGAATAGCTACAAAAATGTTTTAAATAGCCATACTTTAACAGCCTACATTTAAAGAGCAATAAAACACAAATTCTATGATCCAAGAAATGTTTTTTATTTAAATTAGTCAGCGTACTGAACTAGCGTACTGGGTGGGCTAAGCCCCGAATGTATTGTGAGCCTAGCGACGCCTCTGCTCCAACCTTTATACTAATAATCTGAATTATTATTTTTAATTAGGCAAACAAATTCTAAAATCAACTCCTAATAAATTGTATATAAATACAAATATATGGCACCAGTAAAAATATTATTTTGATTGAGCATAAAAATAAAATAAAAAGCCAAAATCGCAGCTTTCTGCACTTTTGAAATTGCACATTTTCAAATTGCTATTCCAGATTATTAGTAGCCTATAAAGGTTGGAGTCTGGCAAGCGAACGGCACGATTATGTAAGTCTACACATAGCCTATCTTCAAGCGCTCTTACAACACATCTTCCCCTACCTATTGCTATTTTAAGATAATAAAGGTTTACAATTCAAATACCCAGCTGTATGTCTCAAATTGGTCAATCAAACTGTACAACACATTGTTCTGTTCATGCCTCTCACTCGTCCCAATTTATTGAAAGTGAGTATTCTTAAAACATCCCAATTCCGTGATGGCTAACGAAAGTAATAGTCACAACCCAATAAAGTAACAACATGCGCGGGTCAGGGAAACGATACTAGCAGTGCTGGTACTCTGAACAGCAAATTAACCAGTCAGAAACATGAAGATGCGGTGTAGAGCCCACTGCGAAAGAATAGTGCGGAGTAGGGCTTGCTGTTAAGGAGAGGAAGAGGATCGATTATGAAAATGAACCCAGAGGACAATGAGATAGAGACGAGGGATGATTTGGTGTCGAAAATAAATCATCTGTTGTTTGGGAATATTTCAGGTTCCAGAGAGATGTCACAAACTAATGTAGGCCTAATATATTAAAAACCGGTAAGACGATGGTTAGAACAACACACGGCATTACAACAAATCCATGAACAATGTGTGGCAAAGAAGTCTCCCCTGGGGTTTGGGGGTTGGGCGGATGCTAAGCCCGGAATGTATTGTGATCCTAGCAACGCCTCTGGTCAAGGATATCGTTTTCATTTTGTTTCACTAATAATGAATTACTGTGATACCTTTGATGAATTACATAAGAAGCTGGATCATCTTCATGGTTCTATAAAATAATTAGCGACATTTCTTATTCAGATTATAGGTTTCATATTTTGTTTATCTCCTAAAAAAAAGGAATTTCATGAATAAGATTGCAATACTAAGTTTCGAGGTAAAACGGATTTTGTTTCGCGCTGCATGTGATCAACTGTCATCAACATTACACCCAGATAAAGGAGCGTCATCCTTTCTCTGGGGGTATCGCTCATTAAGAGTGATTTGCGTCTGCCTGGGTACTCTCTGGCCACCTGGCTGTCGCAATTATTACATTGCCTGATCAAAATAATTTGAGCCACATCGCAATTATTTTTATAGACAAGGATCTTATTGCACAATGTTTTGATTTCAAAATCATGTTTCCAATCTGAATAACGGATTTTATATTTACTGTACACCTGAATTAATTAATACATGTGGTTAAAACGATTTTCTCATTGGTCAAATAGTTCATTTTAATCATAATATAGTGTCCCACTTTACCTAACAAAATGTCCCACTCAAAAAACGAATAGCCTACATAGAACAACATAAGAACACAGACAATAATATTTTAATTTGTTTATTAGGCCCTACAAATGAACTAAATGAAAATTACACAACACTTAAATTATTAAAAATAATTCCATTAGAATTTAGTTTCCATTTCCATCTCATTTTGATGATGTACAAGGTAAAATAAGAGACACTGTCGACCAGTTTGCTACGATCAAAGGATATCGGCATGAATAGCCTCACAAAGGCATAAAGCATGGTTGCTTGTTAACCACAATAAATTTGATAAATAAATAAAGGAAAGGATGATTTACAGTAGCCTACACTGTCACGGTGCCACCCGTGATCAAGCCAGCCTCCGGCTGCTGGCAATTCTTTCACAGTGCCACATTCACGGTCTCCACTATTAAGCACACCTGTTCCTGATCACATCACCTAGGACTTCCCATCATTATGCACACCAAATCCTCATTACTAGGCCTACAGTTAAGGAAAACTGTGCACCAGGGTTTACGTTAGCCAGCAAAGGCTTTTCGCTGGTATCAGGTGTATTCTGCCAGATGAAAATATCAACCGCCAAAATGTCCGGTGGGAAATATGCCAAATGAATAAGTAAATAGATTAATAGCATATTAAATAGCCTAATATTGTGTGACATGTATGATCTGTTGCCAAGAAAACAGTGAGCCTCCGCTCACTCTCACAATAAGACATTACTAAGTAATGTGACTATGCTCGGCGCGAAAATCAAAAGCAGCACACTCCGGCACAAGCTCCAGCATACGACTCCCAAATGTCGAAGGCGAAGCAGACATAACCGGGCCGATTTAAAAAAAACTAGTGATGGTGCAACTGAGGCTAGCAAACGAGGTTCAGTAAATGCTCTGAGCCAATAGTATAACTTTCCGCAGAGCCTGTCAAAAGTTTTTTTGCACGCGTGGGATATACATCCCATGGAAACCGATATATTATGCAAAAAGATTTTTGTCTATAAACATAATTGCGATCTGGCTCAAATTATTTAGATAAGGCAATTATGTAGCTAATAATTGCGACAGCCCTAAAGTTATACAGTATTTAAACTGAGTATATGCTCAGCTCACAAAGATTGTGAAGCACTCATTCTGCTGACTAATTTCAATAAAAAACATTTGTTGGATCACAGAGTTTGTGTTTTATTGTTAAGAGTAGGCTATTATACAGTACGACTATTCAAAACATATGTCCGGTAACTCTTCTGTATGGCCGGAATTCTGGAATTTTAACGCCATATGGCCGTTTTGATAAGACAAATAAGAGACTGCGCTTGTCTGTTAAATAATAATGATGCGAAATTAGGCTACATTGCGCCATTGCAAAATTATTCAAAACTTGATTTAAACATACTGAAATTTAGACGAAACTTATATTTGTCAATGCAATTGATTTTGAACATACCATTTTGAACACCCACCTTTGATGACTTTACCTAAATAGGTGTAGCATATATTACATTGGTCCGTTGTCAGAATTCTATACTCACAAACTGAAAACTATTTAGAGACTAAGTACCGTTTGTTTTACATTGTATTCCTACTTAATATCTGATTAGGCATGTGAGAGTACAAATATTATAACAGGCGCTTTGTCTCACCCGTCCCCCTCTTTGGGTTAATGTGGTGTAATTAACAGTAATTTGTCGACTTTAGGCCATTGTACAGTAAATAAACGAATTACATGTTCTGTTCAAACGCCATTTTATTAGAAACTTTAGAAAAAAATCATTATTTAGCTCTGAAAATATTAATGAAACATTGATGGGTTTAACGTCTATTGCCTGTTTAACAAACTAAACGTCCGTAAACACTCTTAAGTTAAACACTTGAATTATATTTTGGCTTGGGTCTACTGTGGCATATTGTACTTAATCAAAGAAATCTGGTGGGAAAAGTAATTTCTAATTTTTTTATTTTAATAAGTTTTATTGATAAAACCAGATGCAGCCTTCAGGAAATATCCCTGCAGAAAAGTGACATCAATGACGCAATAAGTAATGTAGTTGGTAAAAGTCTGCAATTAGCCTACACAAATGTTAACTTAATCGTTGTAATCAACAGCTATATTTCCAGTCAAATAATTGTATTTCGGTTTAAATAATTACAGTTAACAAAAAGGAAGAGATTCACGTGTGTAGACCTATAACATGGAATCAAACACAGCAACATAGCAATGCATTAATAAGATTATAGTAGACAATATTCCTCCGATTTGAAAGTTTTTTTCTGGCAATGTACTGTAAGCACAGACGCAGGCTTGAATAACAGCAGTTTAAGGCGGGTGTCGACGTTCTCACAGATGCCTCCTGGTGACCATTCTTATTTTATATTATATGTTTTTGTCCATGCCGCACGGCACTGCAACTTGCCGCGGTATACGTTGCCTCGTCGCGGACCGCCCCTTTGGCGCTTGAATAAAACTAGCGACATCTGTATGTCTGAGAGTGGTGTTATACAAGTTTTAACACCCGCGGTGATCATGGCTGTAAACATAGCTGCAGTGTCTGCCTTCATAAAGATTGTCATACCCAACCGCTTAACACAAAGCAGTGCCTGGACTGTAAGCAGATATGTTATTCTGACTTTTGTTATGGCCATCATAAAGGCTTGAAGTTCTACAAAGGTGCGGGTTGTTGGGTTAGCAGGTGTGACCAGAAGAAATACTGTGTCAATTGTGGCTGTCATTACAATGTTAGTTGGTAATACACCAACTATAAAGCGCACAAGTGCACGGCTAACGTGTCCCGATTGTAACGTGGATCTGACTGTTGAAATGAATCAATCAGTGTTTCATAAAACCCTCTAAACCCGAGGACCCCATTGAGCACTACATATTTTGTGATTTTGAGACAATTGCCAATCCTGTGAACAGTATACACACTGCAAATTTTGTGTGCGCAATAAGCTTTGATAATGAGACGTGGTGTTCGGCCGAAGATGGTTGTGTCACTGCTTTTTTCCAAAAATTTAGGCTATCGAAATATACTGACTATACCTTTATAGCACACAACTCAAAAGGTTTCGACTGTGAGGTCCGGGATGTGCCCTGTTTCCCTTCGTTGACGTGAATGTAGCCTACCTGTGAAATCCGGGAAGTGACCTGTTTCCCTTTGTTGCCTTGAATGTTGCCTACCCAATCCCCATTATTGTTTGCACCTGTGTCTCGTTCAACCCCTATATAAGTGCTGTGTTTGCTGCCAGTCTTTGTGAGGTATTGTTTGTGTATGCAACTCTACTGAGCCTTCTTCTCCCGAGTGTTCCATTGTCTTTGCCTTCTTCTAATATCAGCCCGTCTCTGTATCCTGACCATTGCCTGCATGTTGACCGCCTCTTTTGGATTACCCTTTGTACCTCTGCCTCCTGCCTACTTGCTTTGACTGTTACCTACCAATCGCCTGCCCATTGACTACGCTACTGCCACATTCAATCAGAGATACATTGATAGTCATTCCTACCGATTGCTTCCTAGCCACACTCTATGGGTTTTAAAGGATTCGAAAAAAGGCTACTTTCCTTAAAGTTTAACATCAAGGAGAATGAGAACTATGTAGGCCACCATCCGGAACCACATTACTACGGTGTGAATACCATGATGGCTAAAGAAAAAGATGAGTTTTTGCAATGGTACGAAACTGTGTCCACAGACACCTTTGTCATGAAGGATGAAATAAAGGCTTACTGCCTGAATGATGTGGTCATCTTGAGTGAGGGTTGTATGCGCAACAGGCTTGAGTTCCTGGAATGTGGTGGTGTTGATCAATTACGATTGCTTCGGCTTGCATGAGTCTTTTGCAAAAGATTCCTCACCAAGGACACAATTGCATTGATCCCATCAGACAACTACAATCATTGTGAGAAGACATTCTCAAACAGCTGGCCTCTGTTGAGAATATATCGATACAGCATGCCCTGAACTGAAAATCGGTGCCTACTATGGTGATGGATACGCCAAACGCGATGGTGTGTGCACAGGCTTTAAAAGAACAACACAACATACATGTTCAATACATATGGGAGTGTGAGTGGAATCAGCTTAAAAACACATCCGCAGATGTCCAAGCTTTCTTGAAGACCTCCAGCGCGCCTTGACTCTCGGGATGCTCTTTTCGGTGGTTGGACCAACGCAATTCATTTGAAGTTTACGGCTCAAGAAGGGGAGTCTATTCAGTATAACGACGTTTGTAGTCTTTACCCATTTCTGCAACAAGACAAAGACTTATCCAATTGGGCATCCGAACATAATCTTTCGAGATATCAAACCACTAGACATACTTTGGTATTGTTAGGGCTAACCGTGTGTCCGCCAAAAGGCCTTTATCACCCCGTTTTACCACACAGGGACGGCGGTAAGCTGTTCTTTCCCTTGCGTAGATTATGTGCAGAGTCTGAAAACCAGGTAACTGATTGTTCACATGGTGATTCAGAAAGAGCTTTAACTGGTACCTGGGTTTCTATTGAGCTTGTTAAGGCTGTTGAGAAAGGTTATCGCATTGTGAAAATATTTGAAGTCTGGGATTTCACCAGGACATCAGAATCTTTTTGCAGATTACATGAGAACATTCCTGAAGCACAAGCAGGAAGCCAGCGGCTTCCCACCCTCAGTGGGTGACGATGATGCTAAAGAACAGTATATTCATGAATATCATGAAAAGGAGGGTGTGCAGCTTGACAAGGAAAACATTGTTGTAAACAGTGCTAGGCGATCTTTGGCTAAATTGGCAATGAATAGTGTTGAAGTACCGACCTAAATTACTCCCCGGGTTGGTTAATGAGAAGAGATTATGAGGAGACAAAATCGCAGTGCCGGCAATTCTCTTTATTCCCCCATACAGATATATCTGGAGACAGTGTAGCACTCAGTCCAATAGAGTCTGACACAATCACAGCACACACAGTTCTTATAGCCTAAGCCCCCTACCCTAGATTTTCCCGTTTTTCTGCTTTTCAATCGACTTCTAGCTCCAGCGTCTTCTCCCTTATTTGGCATTCTGCCCGTTTACTACAGAATACCAAGCGGTCTGTTCTTGCCCCCAGCTATTCTAGTGAGATTAGCATCCTGTCACCCCCTACTCTAATGCAGGTACAATGTTTCTTAGTTCTACTTAGCCTCTAGCAGAATTGTATGTTATCTTAATGCTATTGCCCCACAATAGTCATTGGGGTAAGATGGGTGAGCAGTCTAACCTTATGAACACAATGTTAATTACAGATCTAGAGGAGTTTAGCCACTACCTTTTTTCCAGTGAAATAGAAGTTGGTCATTTCTCTTTCATCTCAGACAGTTTGGATGGTATAGTAGCATTACAAAAAATAGACACTAATCAAACCACGTAATGCCAATATTTTATTGCTGCTTTCACAACAGCTTATGCTAGACTCGAGTTGTATTCACTCTTGGAGAAGTTGGATAGACGTGTGCTCTACACAGACACTGATTCAGTGATCTTTGTCAGAAGACACGGGGATTGGGTGCCCCCTCTAGGCCCGTTCTGGGGTGACTTGACCGATGAGTTACCAGATGGTGACAGCATCGCACAATTTGTTAGTGGTGGGCCAAAGACATACGGTTACAAAACCGTTAAAGGTCTGACCTGTCTCAAAGCAAAAAGGCATTACACTCATCAGCTACAACTCGGGTATTGTACATTTGGAGACGCTAACAAGACTGGTTGATAACTATGTATGAGGCAAAGGTGGTGATGAAAATCATGTCCTTGCTAATGCAGACACAATTGCTAGAGATAAAAGAGACTAGTATCCAAGCGCTTCAGAGTTGTATACAACAAGCGTGTACTGCTCCCCGATTACAGCACAAGGCCTTACAGGTACTAAATCACATTCTAGGATGGATAGCGGGTTTGCCCCGCGACTACAACACCCATTCAGCTGCGTCATTAGCGGACCCAGTAACTCTGGTAAAATGTATTATGTGAAGATGTTGCTGGATAATGCTGACGTTGTTCTCTCCAAAGAAATTCAGAATATCGTCTTGGTTTATTCATGTTGGCAACCGCTGTATGACAAAATGTTGAAGGTGAGGGAGATTACTTTTATAGAAGGTCTACCAACATCGCTGTGTGATGACAATCTGTTATCGATTCAGAAACACAACCTTTTAATTACTGACGATTTAATGAAAAGTGCATCAGAGAGTTGAGATGGAGAGAGTTTTCACACAATATTCACACCACCGTAACCTGAGTGCAATTTACCTTGCCCAAAACATGTTTGTTAAAGGCAAATCTAGTTAGAACTATTAACTTGAACACAAATTACCTCATCTTGTTTAAAAACCCCCATGATAATCAGCAGATTAGTATTTTAGGCAGACATATATACCTCGGTCTTTCTCGGTTCTTCATGGAGAGTTTTAAAGACGCAATACATCCACCTTTTGGTTATTTACTTATTGACTTAAAAGTATCAACACCAGAAGACTACCATCTGAGAACGGGGTTGTTTTCCGGGGATTGGCCTGTCGTGTACATTCCTAAGAAAGTTTGATCATGTCTAAACCCATTCGTAGAAATTTACCACTTTTGAAGATGCTATTTAAGGCACCGGCGGGTCAACGAAAAGTTATTTTAGAATCAGCGTCCACCGACCTCATTCTGTCACTCTGAAATAACTCCTAATCTAAGGCGCGGAAATATATCCCTTAATAGAATCGCAGCTCCGAAAAGTAAAGAGACAAAAATCCAACATTATATACATGTTTAGAAAGAACACTTCAGTCGCAAAGAAAAGAAAAACCATCAACCAATCTGGAGGTTTTCTACTACCGTTACTAAGCGTTGCAGTTCCGTTCCTAACCAATCTAATTGCATTGAGACACGGTTAAATGTTTCTGTTGCCACAACATCAGTTAGAAAAACTGTGAGAATCCAAAACGACTAGCACTGATGTAAGACAATCTGTTGAAAATGATTTGGACTCATCGATTCGCAATATACTGTTGAAGCCTGATATGGATTTACATGAAAAAGCTAAAAGATACTCTGCCATTTTACAAGGATTTTTGACTGTTGTTAGACGAGGAGCTTGACACAATTACACTGACTAAGTCTACCCGGATCTGAGACTGAGACTACGCAAGCTGTTGACCGAAATGTTAACCTTGTTGATGAAATTTTGGATAATGTGCCTGCGAGGAGTAAGAAGAATTTTGAATATATTCTTAATAGAATGCACAGATCTAAAGATTTGACTTCATGGATTTCAAATGGTGAATTCATTTTCAAAGGAGAGATAATCAAGGGTTCGCACCAGTTGCATCTGGTTAAAAGTGTGACAGCAACCAATATAATTGCTGACGCTAGAAGGCCTTTGGGGTGGGGGGAGTTTTTAGAGGCCATGGCATGTCTCAACATGCCTTTTACAACTATTCCAAATGAGCTTGTAATGCGTAAAATCAATTTGTATAAACAAACATCTGGCGACACAACAGATTTAGCCACACACCCGGCACCTACCTCCAGTACCACTCCCCCCGCAACTGGTTATCAACCAACCAAAGCTTTCCTTGTATCCCCCACCACAGACCCCACAAAATGGCTTCCAGTGTTTTTATTTTGTTTTTTTTAATCATTTGTGATTCATTGTCAAAGTGTATGTTTTTGCCTTGAATAATTGTTGTATGAAAAATACTATGTAAACATTGATGTGGTTTCACGATTGGTTTTATTTTTGAATAATAAAGCAGACATACACATGATATACTTTCACACATCTATTTCTTCAACAACCATGACACAAACGATTCACAAGATTGAGCATGTTGTATGCAATTAAACATTTACTTATTACGCTTACTCTGGTACATCTTAGATACAAACTTTGAGATTAGCGCATCATTTTTTTGTAAATCATCAATATAAAAAGACATAGCATCTTTATAACTCAGACCTCTTGTCATTAGATAAAGAAAACACAATGTTGTACACACGTGGTTGAAATCATGCCCTGGACTTGTTTTGAACTGTATTCTACATTCTCACAGGTTTGCAGAAATGCACTGATAGACTTGGGAAAATACATAAAATCTTGGGGGTTTCCAAAACTGTCATAAAACCTTCCAACGCCATCGACTGTGATGTAAATAGCCAGCTAATGCTCCCTGGGAAGATTGCTTCGGATGTGCATTAACAATCATCATTGATGCAACATCTCGGACTGGTCCACTAGGTAGTTGGTTGCATGCCAGCACACCATAGAAATGAGTCCTAGATGAAAATTGTTTCACCACACTGTTTCACAACTCTGCGGCATTCATTTCCACGCCGTTTTGGTTATTGTTTCCTAATAGCAGTCAACCATGACTTGTCTCCAGTTTGACACTTAAAAACTGAAACTGAAAACTGAACTGATAAAAACTGAATAAACAACCAAATTAATTGTTTGGGGCAGTGGTCGTCTGAACCTCATCTCAAGTCGTACATTCCCTGACTTGAACAGGGATAGGTGCTGACCGCATTCCTCATCTGGTGCACAGTTGAATGCATAAAGGGCATAGCCATGCAATAAGTCAGACTTGTCAATAGCCAAGGCTTCCTTTAGGTGTTTTCCTGAAGCTAAGGCCAATTGGTAAAATTCACGCACTGCTGACCCCATTGTGTAATCTGGTTGGAATGGTTTGCTAGGAAATTGCTGACAGTCTACTAGAGGTGGGACAATATGAGAATTTCATGCCACGATTATCCTGGCCAAAATTATCCCGATTTATGATTTTATCCCCATTAATAACAATCCTAATAACAACTCTGGTTTCTAGCTCAAAACGGCTGATCGGATATTCTTCTATTACATTAATATTGTTCTTGTGCATTTAAAAACCATTACAAAAAAATAATATCAAAGAAGGTTTTTAATAATTAACTAATAATAACATGTAAATCTCTAAACGTATATGGTTGCCAGCTTCATTGACAATACATTGCAGAAGATGTTTACTGGCATTTAGAATTGCCATTTGTACTGCATTTGCCTTCATTCCACAATTATACATTGCACATCTGTATCATACATTATACTTAATACAAGTAAATTTGCTGCCCTCTTCTATTTGCACCTCTGGTTAGATGTCAACTGCATTTCGTTGTACTTGTATTTGTTCAGTGACAATAAAGTTGAATCTAATCCTAAAAAAAATAGTGAGATATGCACTCCACCATTTAAATAAAAACAAGTAGTCAGGAACACTTCGGTAACTGGCAAGAGATTTTTCAAGACACTTGTCAGGGGTGAAAATATATTTAATTTCTTACCGGTACTGACCTGGGTGCGTACACTTCCGTGCGCATTTTATGTGCCTTATTAGCCAAGGATAGGCCTATTTGATCTGTTGATTCTTTATAATAACTATATTGCTATATTCCTTGCTGCATTTTTCAAATGTGGTTTTGCTATTGAGAACCCACGCTTCAACAGAGGTATAGCCATCCGGAAAAGCCCTTGGAAAAGGCCCCCTAGACCAGCCCCATTCATTGCAGCGCTACCATGATACCCTGGTAAACCGTTACCTTCCTGTGTTGTGTAGTATTCAACAAACCTTTGAGGATCGCCTGGTTTTAAGCCTAATATCTGTTCCAACTTTGCACAAAATTTTAAACTAAAATGGGGCTCGCCTTTTAGAAACATTGTATTTTTAAATTCATCATACCCCGCCCATACACCATGTAGTTTTATATAAATATTGATCTCTGCCACTAGTTTTCCTATGCCATTGTAATAATCGGTGTTGAGTTCATATTTCCGAGTCATGTAGTTCAAATGCGTTTTCACCCCATGTAAAAGTCTTATCAAAGTATCCTATCAAAGATACTTCCCAATCACTTTTCAAATCTATACCTTTGGCAAATGTTGTGGTATAGCCCAAACTCGAATTGTTTGCATAGACATGTCTCGATGAGTTACTGGGCAGCGTTATGTAGAAACCGCCGTCACCCATGCTGATCGCAGTCGATGTAAATGACGTGATCCTGCAAATCCTAGTGTTTTATCCAGTTTCTAGGTCAAGGACTTGTTCCGATGCTATCTAACTGTTGAATTTCTCAGGTCAACCAAGCCATTTCACGAGACTAATTTTCTTCCCTTTCTGTACTTTCTCACCCATCACTGCTACCACTTTAAAAGTTTTATCCTTAGCCATGATTATTTTCAATAATTCCTGTTCATAAAAGGTCCCAACCATCACATCACAATCGTAATCTTTTATTCTATATACAGGAGGTACCCGCGGAATGCATTCTGTTATTGTAAAATATTCATCTGTGTACCCTTTTTAATAGCCTTTGGTAAACGCCCTTCTCAACTTTGAGAGTCTCACAGTATTTCCAACTCGGAACTTCTAACTTTGATTACCATTTCTCATTGTTGTACCATACAGGTTCTTGAGAACTAGTCTAACATTTTCTTCACAAACGTCAGCAGGCTTCATCTTAATAGACCGAAAGCTAATGCTTTTATTTCTCAGCACATAAATCCATGCGTATGTATACATCTATACATGTTGACATAAATTTCATGTTATCATTTTCCACACTATAAACTCTCATGTCAACCAAATCCAGATGAAATTGTGAATTTATATCATGAACAATAACTCTATTTCTTTGAAAACGTAGAGCTACAGGCCTGTGTAGCGTGTATGTATCCTGGTTGAGTAGCCAGTCATTTGCCTCGCCATTTTTGAGGATCTCCCCAGTTTTCTCCGAGTACGCTCTTTTCAAACCCTCTCTACCCACATAAGCACCAGGGTTTGCCGGGTCGTAGTAAATACTTTTCAGAACCTGTTCAGACATCGTAGAGCATTCGATCAATAATGAGAAGTAATACATGTTTACCATCGTTTTATTTGAGTTTTTGTAATTACACGTCATCCAATTTCAGAAAAGTTACACAAACATTCAGATTTCTGCTGATTAGAAAATCTGTAAACATTTTAGAAATACAATCTACATCCACAGCATCATTACTCAGCAATTTTATCACACAAACATCTGTTACATATGTAAACACACATAACAGGTGCCCAATTTTAAAGTCGTTGTTGTCAGCATTTGAAAATGTTAGAAGTTTATCCATGAAGTTGTTCACAGCATTTGATTCAACACCATTTGACAATTGCGGCCAATCATCAGATGTGTTCCTGACCGTTTCCATATGCTTGTTCAGATTATTAAAACGCCTTATACTGATATGGTCTTGGTTATTGAAAGGTCTACAACCATCAAATCCACTCTTGACAGCTTTGTGCATCAACTGTTTAATTGCTAAAGCCACATAGAATTTGATTAGATACATGTAAACACAACAACTGGAGTTACCCATCCTTAGACAGCAGTCTCTTTGCTTTCGTCGCACCAAGACGCTACTGCATCACATACAGCTTCCTCATTAAATTTATCCATGTATTCATCCCTATTCTCACTCAGTCTCTGTGTGATGTTCGGCTCCGACTCAAGCTCATGCAGAAAGTTCCTGGTGACCATGTGAACATCGGTCAGCGGTGCATGAAACCCCGATGCATTCAAAGCCTTGACCAGCATGTTTCAGTCGCAGTGTTAAAACTGCCCCCACAATGTCATCACAATGGGTCTCAAAAAGATAATCAGGCGGGTCGAGACAAGAATGTCTTCTCTGGCTCGGGTGGTCCACCTCATATCCGATGCATGCTTTGTGGAGTACGGCTGCAACAACGTGTTCCAGGATCATACCCGATGTTGCTTTGATGATCTTTAAAACTTGTGGTGCAAGTCGTTTGTCCATTTTGTGATAACTCTTCTCAGCATTTGAAAGGTATGACAGATTAAGAGGTCCTAGCTGAGTGCCAAGCCGGTCAAGCCAATGGTAGTTTCTTGGTGGGTATACCGGTGGAATCGAGCTGTTGGGGTCCGGGGTACCATAGCAGGGTTCAGCGTTTTCATCCAAGACGTCACACAGCCAGTCCTCAGCCTTGGGTTCTTCAAACTCCGGTTGATTGTATTCTTGAGACATGTTTCGTAAAGTCTGCCGACTGCTTGATAGTCACAGGTGGTCTGTCTGTTTTTATGCTGTGTTGAGGACTGTGTTAGCTTAAGGCGGGGCATCAGGGTTGTACGTCAGTCGAACAGTCCGCAGTCGCAGTCACACTAACACACCGACATTGGAACTATTTCCTGACAATCTAACAGAGTCATACTGTTTCATTCCCTTGATTACTTTAAACAGTACATCGACCGTATTATGTGTGCCCTGTTTTGGGCCCAAATAAAACACTTTTCGAAAGGTGGTCCATAAACTGGCATTAAAGACCATTTGATTAGTCACACCAGCCTTAAACTCTTGGCCTTCGGGTAATTCATAAAATGCAACCTCCGGTATCTCAGGGTTGAAAATATATCCACTGATCCGCCTGTCGTCCAACTTCCACTCCCATGCCAACATATCCTGGTGTAGTTGATAAATTCGAGTTAAACTCTGCATCGGTTTCTTCGGGGCTGGCATGTTGATCGCGTCTCTGCCATCCATTTGTAATCTCTTGCCGACTCGCTGAGCAGCAGTTAAGCTGTTAGCTTTCAACGGTGTTTCACCCAAAATGTTGAGCGCTGCACAATCCGCCATGGTTTGTAATGTGTATGTAGGTTTACTCAGGCAAGACTGAATTACCATCACCGGGGTCTGCGTGGTTTAAATACAGAGACCACACCAACCACCTATCAACTCGTAAAAGACAAGAAAGGTTGACGCCCACTGGTTGTAGGACATTTGTTGTAGCACTTATTGAAACATAAAATGCTGGGGGGTTTAGCATTGCTCAACCCTGGCGCCCTTTTGCTGAACATCAAACATCTGGCCGCTGATATAACGCCAATTTATTGCATGGGAATTGAACATTCCGGAACCCTAAGACCAATTTGTGAAACATCAAACATCATTCCGCTGATATAACGCCTATTAATTGCCTGGGAATTTAACATTCTGGAACCCTAAGACCCATTTCTTAAGCATCAAACATCTCCTACCTGTTATAACACTTGTCTGGGGTGTTTATCAATCGTTGTACAATATCAAAAACTCACAACAATTCAATCATAAATTACAAAGTCATCGGACATGCACACGTCATTCTTGAAGTCCCGCCCTAACACATGTCATACAGGAAGTCCATACGTCACAATGGAAGTCCCACCTACCAAACCGGATGTCCCGCCCACCAGTCAAATCAAACTGGAAGCCCTGCCCCCAGCGTCATAAATCACCAAAGTGACAGAATATACCCTATATTAACTACTGAGGTGGTATTATGGGAGCATGAGTTGGATCACTTGAAATGATCAGATCCTGAAGTTCGAGCTTTTCTGGACCATTTCAGCATGCAAGAACCCCTGGAGCCCAGAGAGGTCTTATTTGGTGGTCGCACCAATGCTTTTTAGCCCAAGAGGATGAAACTAAACAAGAGGATGAGTATAGTGACTTCACATCCCTTTACCCTCATGTCATGAGCAAATATCACTTTCCATTGGGCCATCCAGAAATCCTTCATTGTGACTTTGACTTGCCCCAAAACTATTTTGGTGTGATTAAGGCAACAGTCTACCCTCCTCGGGGTTTGTTTCTTCCAGTGTTACCGTCATGGGGTCCTAATGGGAAGCTCTTCTATAGTCTTTGTTGTACGTGCAGTGATGACAATAATCAACAATTGCCCTGTGATATTTCTGATCGAGAGCTCTGACAATGGTATGGGTCACGGAAGAATTCCATATGGCCCTTACTTAAGGCTACACTGTAGCTAAAGGATGGAATTTTGTCTGAAAATCTGATACTCTTTTTAAAGAGTATATCAAGACTTTCTTGAGGAGAGCAGATTGTGTTGGGTTATCCTGAATCAGCCAATGATCAAGAGAGCAAAGACAAGTACATTCAGGATTATTATGATAAAGAGGGCATACATCTGGATACTGAAAAAATACAAGTCAATCAGGCTAAGAGAATTGTTTTGAAGCTTTTTCTGACCAATTTCTGGGGAATGTATGCTCAGAGAAGCAATATGCTGACAACATCCCTTGTTAGAGATGCCCAACAATTCACAGAGTTCATTTTTTCAAACCGATTTGAAATTTCAAATTTTTGAATCAAGACGCTGCTCTGGTACAGTGGAAGTATAAAAATAATTACCTTAGATCCGGCAACGTGAATATACTGATTGCTGCCTTTAATGACAGCCTACAGACGTCTTGAATTGTACAACCTGATGGACCAGCTGCAGAGGCACGTGTTATACCATGACACAGACTAGGTTGTCTATGTTAGCAAGGTAGGTGAATGGAAACCCCTTCTGAGCAATTATTTGGGTGGTTTAACAAATGAGCTTGAAGATGGTGATCATATCACGGAATGGGCATCCTGTGGACCCAAGAGTTATGGTTTTAGGACTAAAAACAATCGTCTTGAAGGCCTAAGGCATCACACAAAACTATGAAAACGCTCCGAAGGTAAACCTTGAATCGATCACGCGTTTGGTTGAGGGGTTCAAAAAAGACAGAAGTAGTAAGGAAATCTTTACCTCCTACAAAAGAATTGTGAGGGATAAAAATGCGTTCCATCTAAAAAATGCTCCACTCACAAAAACATTCCAGGTGGTGTGTGACAAGAGAGTACTGCTAGCAGACAGTACCACATTGCCATTTGGTTTTTGATTAAACAAGATGAATTCTGTAGATTTTGAACCACATCTGAAATGTCCGTTTTCTGCCCTGGTCGTCAGACCTTCCAGCAGTGGACAAATTTGTTTTGTAAAAAATGTTTTAGAAAATTCTGAACATGTATTAACTCAGAAATTTGATGGAATTGTATGGTGTTACAGTTGCTATCAGCCAATGTATGATGAAATGTTGAAGAAAATAAAAATAAATTTTGTTGAAGGGATCCCTGCATCCTTGAATGACGATCAGCTCTTTCCTCCTGACAGAAATAATCTTCTAGTTTTAGATGATACGCTGTTTACAGGTAGTGAACATCCTGAAATTGCCAGAGCTTTTACTCGATATACTCATCATACAAACTTCTGTTTTTTATTTGGTACAAAACGTGTTTCATCAAAGTAAAATTAGCGGTACCATTAGCTTGAACTCCAATTACATGGTTTTGTTAAAAAATCCTAGAGACAAACTACAGATTAATAGCTCAGCAAATGTATCCCGGATGGAAATCCTATTTTATGGAAAGTTATGAAGATGCTACTAAAGAGCCATTTTACTATTTATTGGTGGACCTTAAAGCTTCCACACCAGAACATTTAAAACTCAGAGCAGGCTTGTTTCCGTGGGAGTGGCCAACAGTTTACGTCCCAAAGAAAGTCAACATCTCTGCATGTTTAGAAAAACATTTTCCCTTCTTGACAGCCCTACTCATAGCCAACCCTAAATAATGAAAGTCCGTCTTGGGGCATTGTTCTTTTTTACCTTATTAAGGCGGGGCATCTGCTCTGAGTCTTAAATGTTCTGGTAATAAAATAAATCGACCTCTTACTCTTCCTACTCCTCCCCCTCTGCTAGCGCAGCACACGTTTGCCACTATACAATTTCTCTAATAGCCTGATAGACTAAACAGATAGTGAACTAACTTCAACAAGCAGTTGTGGTTGTTTCTGTATGTTGGATCGGTAGAAACAAGAACGAACATAGCAAACTTGCATAACAAAACACTACAACTCTTTTTGGGCGAGATTGAGCAAGCAATCATTCGAGGTAGGCACAACTAACGTGATCATAAAGTAAGCATAAGGCACACACATCTCAAAAAACTGAAAGTAGCCTATGTGTAGGCAAATGCAGGTCATTATCCTGATCAAGTGACAACGTCGTCAGAAAAGCACAACTTTACTGGCGCCAATCTTGGCTAGCTAGGGAAAGTGGCAGTGTATTTGTTACTCACCACGCCATCATTATCACTTTCAAAGAGTAAGGAAGTTTCCAACTTCGTATCACCAAACAACACAGAAACAGCCTCTTCTAACGTAAAAAGTCACGGTCGCTTTGCTGATAGCATTTTGAGTAAAGAAATTATAGAAACTAAAAAAAGTCAAATGACAACATACCCTTTTTCTGTTTTCTTATTAATGACAACATCCACAGGAATACAGTAACACGTTTTCATCAGATATATTTTGTGATATTTACACAAATATTATTGTTAAAGAAACACTGCCGTCTGCGGCCACTATGGGAATCTAAAGGAAGGCAGTCGACGGCCGCTATGGGATCTAAAGGGTTAACTAAATAAAAGGATCTGACAAGGCCATGGTAGTCTATAGGACTGGACAATATGACTTAAAATCAAAATCATGATTAATTGAACATTTTACCTCAATCACGATTACTGTTTACGTTTTTTTTTTGCTTTGTTTTGTAATGTGACATTTACCTTGTGACATTGTAATATCAAGCACATTGTAACATTAAGGTGCTACATGAACTGTTTTTTTTATTGTTGTCACAATATTTAGTGTGCTGAAGTAAAATATTTATATAGCACCTTTTTAAACACATGTAACAAAGTGCTTAACAAGAACATCAGCACAGCAAAGAAAAGGAGAATAAAAAAGTCATATAAAAACATATAGACATTACCATTTATGACACATACAAACAAACACAGAAAGGATATAGCAGCCAGTCACCACCCAGATATCCCCTATAAGATTATTGAATATTATAGCATTGTGTCTGTTAAGCTGATGTGTACATATTGATTGCCTAGGTGCAGTGTCCAAAACACTGCTGCTGTGTCCATCCATTGAGCTGTGCAGCTTTGACAACATTAGCGCCATTGTCTGTCGTTATGACCACGAGGTTCTCTTCTGTGAGTTGCCACACAGAAAGCATATCTCTCAGACCCTGTGCAATCATCGTCAGTTATTTCTTTCAATCTTCTTGAATCCTTTTCAGAATGTGTAGCATTGGGAAATGCTTGTGTTATCGACACCTGTTTTGTGGAGGTACTTGTTGCTGGGCGCTTGTCAGTCTCTTTTTTTGAGTCATGCACTGTTCATATTCGGTAATGTGATTGTGCTCCAAGTGTTGAAACAGATTGGTGGTATTATCTTTTATTGCTGAAACTGTTTTTCT
This sequence comes from Esox masquinongy, assembly GCA_016801175.1. Classification (NCBI taxonomy): domain Eukaryota; kingdom Metazoa; phylum Chordata; class Actinopteri; order Esociformes; family Esocidae; genus Esox; species Esox masquinongy. Next base: position 42,761 of record JACXGI010003007.1, on the reverse strand, counting down.
GCAGTGTTTACATTTGACTTAATTTTGTTAGGTGTCATCTTTACTGAAGCCAAAATGTGTCCAGACGACAAACACTGCGTTTTTCTTTGGTACAAGTTGTTCAGTTCACTCGGCGTTTGAGTTCTCATCCATGTTGCTTCCATGCGGCTGACTGGACGGGGTGGAGTCACGAGACTACACACGCGGTAGTATGTTTTTAGGGGGAAAGTATTAACAGAATTAAAAAAACAAAATAACCGACATGGGAAAATTTCGTTGTTTAGAGGATCTCATTAGCCTTCGGTTTATGTTCTGCTTGTTCAACAGTTGTTTGATAAACTGCTATTAAACACATTCAGAGAGGATTTGAAATGCTATTTTTTTTTTCAATTCTTATTTTGGCGCTGGTGATTTTCATTTGGCGCTCGCTAAAACCTCTTTGGGGTCGCCAAAAATTCCTCTATGCAGGAAAAACCCTGTTCTGCCCATCACTTTTTTTTTAGGAAACAACATCAACAAATCCCGTTACAATTCTATTTTTTCTCTGGATGTTTAATCTATGATACGTTCTCTCTGTGGAACTTGATAGACCTTCCCATTTGATCTCCATACTTGTGTAGCAAGTGTAGCCTTTCATACTTTTCTTCATTTCAGAACACACCACATGACGAAATACTTCTCCAGTTGTTGATATGGAATTTAACCACCACTGTTGCATTTGTATATTCAGTTCCTATAGCTAAACTGTACAGCTTCATTTTAGAAGCAGGGTAATCAAGCACAAACCCCAACATACTCCCTTTGGCAGGACATGCTGATCCGTTAACAGCTTAAATGACGGCACATGAGTTCTATACAAATTGAGGAAACGCTTCTTTGGAGCATCATAGATTTCTGGTTCATATTCTCCCACTTTTCTATCCTCCATTCTGTTGTCTGTTTCATAAGTCAGGGCAACCACAGGTGTATCACTCAATACCAAATCCATTGTTGCGCTCACTATTCAGTCACTGTAAAATCCTACGCTTTATGCAAATCTTGAAACAAGTCACCATTGATTCAGAAAACCCTATGACTCTGTGGAACCATACCTGGTCATCCCTGAGGGACAGGGCAACTCATGATCCCTGAGTCAATGCATGGACACCTTTGTGCACATCAGGCACTGCGTTGTTGAAACCAGTATAGTCAGATATCGCAAGAGAAACAAGCAACCGGGGCTGAAAGAACAAGCCCAAAACAAGCAACTTGGAGCTGCAGACAAAGCTCCCAAAGCCAGCCTTTCTACACACACAATGTACCATTTACAGTTCTGCTCAAAAGTTTGCATAGCCTTGGAGAAATGGTAATATATGTACCATTTGTAAAGAAAACATGAGTGAGCAGGCGAAACACGTCTTTTATTTCTTATGGGATTCACATTCAACTATAGGTCATAACAGAATGGCAAGATGAATGGTCGTCTTGCATGAACCGCACGTTTGAGATCTCCCCAGGGTGGCTCCCCAGGGTGGTCTCCTCAGCAGACCGTGATGGCCACTCCAGAACCTTCACCTTTTTCTGCTGTAACCACTGGAGGGTCAACTTGGCCTTAAGCTTAAGGTCATTGTCATGCTGGAAAGTCCAAGAGGCTTTCATGCAGAAGAATGCAAATTGTCTGCCAGTATTTTCTGATAACATGCTGCATTCATCTTGCCATCAATTTTCACAAGATTCTCTGCGCCTTTAGAGCTCACACACCCACAAAACATCAGTGAGCCACCACCATGGGGATGGTATTCTGTTCACTATAGGCCTTGTTGACCCCTCTCCAAACATAGCGCGTATGGTTGTGACCATAAAGCTCTATTTTGGTCTCGTCACTCCAAATTACAGTGTGCCAGAGGCTGTGAGGCGTGTCAAGGTGTTGTCAGGCATTTTGTAACTGGGCTTTTTTGTGGCATTGGCGCAGTAAAGGCATCTTTCTGGCAACTCGACCATGCAGCTCATTTTTATTCAAGTGTGGTCATATTGTGCTCCTTGAAACAACCCCACTGTCTTTTTCCAGAGCAGCCTGTATTTCTCCTGAGGTTACCTGTGGGTTTTTCTATGCATACCAAACAATTCTTCTGGCAGCTTTGGCTGAAATCTTTCTTGGTCTACCTGACCTTGGCTTGGTATCAGGAGATCCCTGAATTTTCCACTTCTTAATAAGTGATTGAACAGTATTGACTGCCATTTGCAAGGCTTTGGATATCTTTTTATATCTTTTTCCATCTTTATAAAATTCCATGACCTTGCAGTTCTTTTGACAGTTCTTTTCTGCCATGGATCAGTATCTAACCTGCTCAGTGCATCCACATGAGAGCTAACAAACTCATTGACTATTTATACACAGATACTAATTGCAATTTAAAAAGCCACAGGTGTGGGAAATTCAACTTTAATTGCCATTTTCACCTGTGTGTGTCACCTTGTGTGTCTGTAACAAGGCCAAACATTCAAGGGTATGTAAACTTTTGATCAGGGCCATTTGGGTGATTTCTGTTATCATTATGATTTTCAAAAGGAGCCAAACAACTATGTGATAAATGGCTTCATATGATCACTATCCTTAAATAAAAGAGTTTTTTTTGCATGATCAATCATATTTTCAAAATCAAAGCCAAAATGTCACAATTTCTGCCAGGGTATGCAAACTTATAAGCACAACTGTATATGTGGGACAGACACCTTTGTTCTGTGCATTACCTTGGAAAAATGGACTTGTCCCATTGCATAGTCCATTATTTCAAGGTTATGTACAGAATGTTGGTGTTTATCCCTAACTTATTTTTAACTTGACACTGCTATCGTGCATTGTTGAAGTGTGGGCATTTCAATCGTGTTTCAAAAAGAAACCATTTGATATAGAAATAAAGAAAATAAAAAATATTGTTTTTTGGTACTTGACTTGACACTGATTGCATACGTCATTAGAAACATGTACTTCATTTCATTTGTGCTGTTAAAACAAAAAAATTAATAGCCCACAGAATTATGTAACTACACACATGCAATCCCCCAGCCCCGGGTCATCTTGTCTGAGCCCCGAGTGTTTTGAAAGTCTGGTGACGTGCCTGGTCAACAGTAAAGAGGCAACTCCAGGATGCTGGCCTTCTAGGCGGAGTTGCAAAGAAAAAGCTATATCTCAGAATGGCCAATAAAATGACAATATTAGGAGGGGCAAAAGAACACAGACTCTGGACGGCGCTTGATTGGAGCCAATTTCCACCTTCAGCAGGACAATGACCCAAAGTACAGCTACAAACTATGCAAGAACTATTTAGGGGAGAAGCACTAAGCTGGTATTGTCTATAATGGAGAGGCTAGCACAGTCACCATATCTCAACCCTTATCAAAAAACATTTCACCGTATCTCAACGGCTTCAACATTTTCAGCTACTTTTCCTAGTCATACTGAAAACCTGTATGCCACATGTAGTACTGATGTATCACTAAATAGATTCAACATACTATGTCAAAGCACTCTTGATGAAATTGCTCCTTTTAGATCTAGGTCAAGGCCAAAAACAAAACTTTACCCTTGGTTAGATGAGAACATACGAAACCTTAAGAAGACATACAAAAGATGTAGAAAAGCAAAACAAAAATGGAAAATGACTAAACTACATTACATTTATTTGAAGGAGCTCCTATAATCTCACAATCAGGCAATTAAGGATGCGATGGCTAGGTATTTTTCTAAACTAATTGCAGCAAACTGTTAAAACCCAAAGTTCTTATTTAGAACTATTGACTGTCTTGTTAATCCAGCATCGGGGCCATTGCTTCAACTGCTGCAGATTGTGAAAAGTTCTTAACCTTTTTTAATCAGAAAATTGGTAGTCTTAGATCTATGATAAACCATACTCTACCCCGTATTGAAGGTCCTTACCCCTGTCTAAACTTATTTAACTCTTTTACACAAATTGCATTAGAAGACCTTTTAGATATCACATCTCATGTATTACCCTCCTTTTGCCCTCTAGACATTATACCACCCAGACTGCTTAAAGAAGTGATTGGAACAGTAGGCCCTGAACTACTCTCATTATAAACAGTTCTCTCCATGCAGGTTGGATCCCTGACTATTTTAATTCAGCATGTGTTCAGCCTCTTTTTAAAAAACCTAATCTTGACACCTCTGTTATTAATAACTACTGACCAATTTCCAAGATGCCCTTCTCATCCAAAAGGTTTGAAAATGTTGTTGCAAAGCAACTTTTACAGGTGGTGGAACAATTTTATTTTTGAGAAATTCTAGTCAGGCTTTCGACCGAAACAGAGTTTCTGAAACTGCTCTTGTTAAGGTTACAAATGACTTGTTGTTGAATGCTGACTCTGGAGAATGTTCAATCTTGTTGTTGTTGTTGCTGGATATTAGTGCAGCTTTTGACACTATAGACCACAACATTTTAATTGTCAGACTTAGAAATTGGGTTGGGATCTCAGGGATTGCACTAGATTGGTTCAAGTCGAAACAATTATGTCTTCCTCTGTGACTGTCATATGTGGTGTTCCGCAGGGTTCCATCCTAGGGCCAATCCTGTTTTCTCTGTATATGCTACCATTTGGTAGTATAATTTGGCAGCATGACATTTCTTTTCATTGTTATGGAGATGATACGCAGTTGACTTGATCTTAAACTGTTGCACTATTTGCCCACACAGACTTTCAGAGCGGTGAACTCCTCCCCATCTTTACTATCCTCTCTGGGATGCTCTTTTAATACCCAATCATGTTACTGACCTGTTGCTAATTAACCTAATTAGATGTTCCACCAGGTTCTTTTTTTGTATTACACAACTTTTCCAGTCTTTTGTTGCCCATCCCAGCTTTTTTGAAATGTGTTGCTGGCATCAAATTCAAAGTGGGGATATATTTTTCAAGAAACAATAAAAATTTTCAGTTTCAACATTTGATATGTTGGCTTTGTACTATTATATATTGAATATATGGTTTAAATAATTTGCACATCTTTGCATTCTGTTTTTTTTTTATTTTACACAGCATCCCAACTTTTTAGGAAATGGGGTTGCACAAACATGCTATCTTAAAGACATCAAATACAACTGAACATGCTGCTGTTTAGCAGCCTGTTTTGTTGAGTTTGCGGTTGTCAAAGTACCAAATAGGGCACAAGCAGCCAAGATGCTGCCTGTCAGCATGCTGCCTGTAAAAGTTTCATGGAACTGAGCAAGTAATCATTCAAGCTCCATAGCTGATTTAGGAAACTCGCTTGTATCAACATAGAGATCACAAGTCATCAAAAAGGCTAAGGTATGCACACTTTATGACCCACGTTCAGATTACTTTTAATAGATAAGTGAAAGTGACACCATCTGGGGCCACCGCCTCTTCCTGCTCCTGAGGCGGGGCCGCCACCTCCTCCAGGACCTCCTGTCCTGGCACCTCCAGCTCCCCTGACTCCTGCTCCTCTGGTAGGGCCGGCACTGCTTCCTGCTTCTGAGGTGGGGTTGCTGCCTCCTCATCCTGCTCCTGCTGCCTCTGCTCCGCCGACGGGGCCGCTGCCTCTTCTTGCTTCTGAGGTGGGGCCACTGCCTCCTCATCCAGCTCCTCCGGTGGGGCCGCCGCCTCTTCCTGCTCCTGAGGCGGGGCCGCCACCTCCTTCCACACCTCCCGTCCTGGTGCCTCCAGCTCCCCAGGCGCCTCCAGCTCCCCAGGCGGCTCCTGCTCCTCTGGTGGGGCCGGTGCCTATTCCTGCTTCCGAGATGGGGTTGCCGCCTCCTCATCCAGCTCCTGCTGCTCCTGCTCCTCCGGCGGGGCCGCTGCCTCTTCTTGCTTCTGAGGTGGGGCCACTGCCTCCTCATTATGTCCATATTTAAGTTCCTCCTGCCCTATTGAAAACCTCTGCACCGGTGTCCTGCCTCCATCCCGCATTGTGACACTCCAACTCGATACAGTTTCACCAACAAATCTAAACTGTCTTCCAACAAGAAAAGTTGTGCCTGCTTTGGCGCTGTCATTTTGCGTAATGAAGTGAATATATTCAGTGAATTGCTGGGATAATATACTTCATTAGTACATATTCACTAATTAAGTGAATATAAACAGTGAACTGCTGAGATAATAAAACTAAAAATTCAACGCCGTACCAGCACCTTTAGTGGATGGCCGTGTTTTTATTTGATTTTGCAAACATCTCTAAAAAACAGTTTTTGCTTTGTCACTATGGGGTATTGTGTGCATTTGTGTACATATTGGGTATTTTAGGAGTTATCCCTAACCTAATAATTTATCATCTTTATTCCCCATCAGGTGCCCAAGAGACGGTGGACAGAGTTTGGAAACACACTACAATGTTCCCTAAACAGCAAGTGTTAAAGGAGGGCTCTACCATCTTGTTCTGCTGTATCCCTCCTAGAGGTGTCCACATCACCAATATGGCCTTTAATTCCACTAGCTACCCCCTGATCAACATCACCAACAGAGTCAGAGCAATCACTGTCCACAATCTAAACATCACACAGGCGTCAGGCTCTGGAGTGTACTTTTGGTGTGAGGATACAACAAAGGAGAAGAATAACTACTGCTCCAACTTCATTAGCTGTAAGTATGGTGGAGTGTTTTCCTGCCCACCTTATAATTAACATATCCGTCATAAGGATATGTCAATTACCAATGTAGCACTGTCCTGCAGGGCAATATTTTCTAAAACTCCCCAAAACGGCATGCCAGTTAAACAATTTCTACATGGTCTTCAGGACATTAGGATGGTAATGAATGCATATAAATCTGCTCTGCCCACTCATTCTGCCAGCACTGCTGATTCTGCCCTCTGTAGTGGTCTCCCTTTGAGGGCTCAGTTTCTTCTTGTAGCTAGTATTAGCTCCTATCATATGCCTGTTAAAGTTGTTATTAATGGACTACTTTATACAACTGCAGCGTTGGTCCAAATTCAACCTACTGTTTTTTGCTCATAGCTTTTCTTACCCTACTTTTCCTGTCCAATAAAGCAAGAAATGCTTGCAAAAAAAGATATATATTTAATTCAAACAGACGTAATCCCACTGGATTGGAAAGATGCTGCCATCATTCCTAATTTCAAAGTGAATGACAGGCTAGATCCTGACTATACAGGCCATTCTTTATCTTGTCCAGTCTTTATAAAGTTTTTGAATGCCTGGTCAACAAACTGTGAACCCACTATCTACATTCCCACAGTGTTTTATCTTTGGTGTACACATACTTCAGGGCTGGCCTTTGGTGTAACTCAGCATCACTTAAGGTCCTAATGTTTATCTGCTTTAGTCAAAAAGAAGTAGTTTTGTGCAGTTATTTTAATTGATCTGGCTTAATCCTTTTACTTGTCGACCATCACATCCTGAATAATACTCAGAATCCTGGGGTTGTCTGAAGATTGTCTAGCCTGATTTGAAAACTATTTCACAGACTATTCACAGAGACCCTATACACAGAGACCCTATTCTCTGTGTGTACTAATGATGTTGAGATTGCTACCTAGTAACTTCCTCATCCCCTAGTATTACAATTACGCTATCCTGTATAAAACTGCCTCACTGAACAGTGATGTCCACCATAAAGATGGAATTTAATATCATCCTACATGCCATATTTGACTCCCACCTATTCCTTAATACCAAAAAAACAAAATGTCACCTCACCAGTCAGAGCATACCTCAACCTGTCTGCCCGCCCCTCAAACATCCTCACTGACATCTACAAATATCTTAATAATGGTTTGACTGCTCACTCTCATTCAGTACACATATCACCCACGTTCAGGTTCAAGTTAAAACCAGAATTGGTTTCTTGTTTGGCAACAGTGCATCCATCATCAATGCCAAGTATACCATTGTAAATACAGTTAGGAAATAATTGGACACTGACACAAGTTTTGTTATTTTAGCTGTTTCCCAAAATATATTCAAGTTACAATTAAATTATGAATATGCGCTTAAAGTCCAGTCACTCAGCTTTAATTTGAGGGTATTCACATTCAAATTCGAGGAAGGGGTTTAGGAATGACAGCTCTAATATGTAGCCCCCTCTTTTTCAAGGGACTAAAAGTAATTGGACAATTGACTCAAAAGCTGTTTCAGTTGTGGGCTATTCCTTTGTTATTTCTTCATCAATTAAGCAGGTAAAATGTCTGGAGCTGATTCCAGGTGTGGCATTTGCGTTTGAAAGCTGTTGCTGTGAACCCACAACATGCAGTCAAACGAGCTCTCAATGCAAGTGAAACAGGCCATCCTTAGGCTGCAAAAAAAAAATCCATCAGAGAGATAGCAGGAACATTAGAAATGGCTTAATCAACAGTTTGGTACATTCTGAGAAAAAAAATTATGCACTGGTGAGCTGTGCAACATAAAAAGGTCTGGACGTCCACGGAAGACAACAGTGGTGTCAACAGGATCATAGGATCCTTCCCATGGTAAAGAAATACCCCTTCACAACATCAAGCCAAGTGAAGAACACTGTCCAGGAGGTAGGCATATCATTATCCAAGTCTACCATAAAGAGAAGAGACCACAGGGTGCAAAACATGCATAGGCCTCAAGAATAGAAAGCACATTAGACTTTGCCAGTAAACATATAAAAAAGCCAGCCCAGTTCTGAAACAGCATTCTTTGGACAGAGAACCATCTTTATTCAGCATGAGTCCAAAATGTTGATCTTCCATAGTTCTTACATACTCTCCAATGATTACAAAGTTAACACAGTCTTTTATGCCAGGACACATAGGAGGCGGTCAGTGTTCATTGCCAACCATTACACAAACTATTATAAGAAATGTTTATCCTACAAAATACCCTTGTATGGTGTATTCCAACCTATGACCCAATTTCTTTCCAAGAACTGACCGAAAGATACTCAGAGAAGTCTCTAAGAACCCCACGGTAACATCAGGGGATCTGCAGGCCCCTCTAGTCACAGTCAGTGTCGAAGTGCATGAGTCAACTGTCAGAAATAGACTGCATAAACTTGGCCTACATGCAAGGTCAGGAAGAAAGAAGCTTCTGGTCTTAAAATAATGTCAAGACATGGCTGATGGCCAGACAACAGATGGGTAAAGACCAAAACTACTGAACAGATGAGTTTAAAGTGGAGTTGTTTGGCGAAAATGAAACAGAAGAACTTCATACCAACCGTAAAGCATCGAGGCAGTGGCATTATGGGCTGCTTTGCTGCCTCAGGAAGCTGAAGCTGAACAAAGCTTGGATCTTGCAACAGGACAATTATCCCAAACACACAAGCTAGAACAGAATAGGTCAAAAAGAAAAGTATGAGAGTATGAGAGATATATAGTATACAGCACCCAAAAATGTATGACCGGACATTCATGTCCGGGGTGGTATTATTTGGACAGTTGTTTTTCCGGGGCTTCTCTGGGAGGAGAGGGTGTTGGCTTTCTTGAGATGTAGCGGTGCAAGGGGGGTTGAGCAGGTGTTACCGGTGGTTCACTCTCTGAGAGTTACAAATAAATAAGAGCTAGACTTCTCCTGGTTTGCAGTTGAATTTGTTTTTTTAGTTCAAGATGGTGTCTATGCTTAGTGATACACCCGTGACAACCCAGACTTACAAAATAGGCCGCTGAACGGACAGAGCGAAAAAAACTGATAAGTTCCAGAAATATTTGATGCGCCAAAGAAGCATTTTCTTAATGTGTATAGAACTCAAATGCCTCCATTTAAGCAGCTGACGGATCAGCATGACATGGCGGATGGAAAAATGGTCGGCTTTGCATTTGATTACCCTGCTTCTAAAGTGAAGTTGTACATTTTAGCCATGGGAGCTGAATATACAAACGCAACCTATGGTGTGGAGTACAAAATCACTGACTGGGAAGTATTACGCCATGTGGTGTGTCCTGAAATGAAGCAAAGTATGAGAGGTTACACTAGCGACACTGGTTTGGAGATCGATTGGGAAGGTGTACTGAGCTCCACAGAGACAATGCAGCACACAATAAAAATCTGGAGGAAAAATGGACTTCCATTCGGTTTTGTTGAGCTTTCTTCCCTCACGAGGAACATAAGCAATGGAAAGATTGTTAAATTGTCAGAGGTAAGGATACCTTTTAACGTTTGAGTTGATCTGGAAAATGACATGTTTCGGAGAATTGATGAGCTAAACATACAAAGTCAACAATGGCAGAGCGTTGTTAAACTTAGGAGATGTCTTGCTGCAGACGATAGTTATGAACACGATCCAGTTAAAACCAAGATGTATGTGGAAGCAGGAATGATAAGTTTTGGTTAAAAAGCCATGCCCTCTGTCAAAGGATCTATGCAGCAATAAAAGGGTAGGGCTAAAGTAGACCGTTTCAAAGAACCATGGTTTCCTTGATGCCAGAGGACTCCGCCGAGAGACCTAACACCCACATTATATCACAAACTCAGAAAAGACCTCTCTCCTATCTGCCTATTACATGCAGTCCTAAAACATAATTTACGCCATTGCTTGATGAAGATGCCCGAGACCAGGAATGGGATATAAGTTCCACATGTGTGAACGAACTGTGTAGCAGTCCGCCTTCTTACTCACTGGTTATGCTGCGTCCTACCCCACCACCTAACCTGCCTTCCTATACCCCACCAACGGACCTGCCTTCATATACCCCGGATTCTGATGTTTTTGATGGTGGACTCTGATTTTTGTGAACACCATAAAGGCTTCCATTGTAACACTTTTAGGGATTGTGATCGAGGAGCACAAAAAAGAAAACTGCCACGGCTGTCTTACAGGCCATGGTAGTCAGCGGCAGCATCAGTGCCTCTATGATTGTCCCAAGTATTATTATATCAACCATTTTGACGCCCTCGTCAAGCAACTGTGGACTGACCGTTTCATACCCGCGTTGGCCAGAGCCCTGAAATCCTTGGGACTTAAAAGTTTAATTACCTCGAGTCCATGGAATTTCAGAGGTTTTTCTAAACGAGCTTAAAGAGTCAACCTCCATCAGTACAACCCTGAACAAGATCTCTGATTCACTGCCGAGGAAGAACAAAGACCACCAGGGCCTGGCAAACGAAGTTGTGATTTTCTGGCAGAACATACCTGAAGATCGGTCTCCCACTCAGGCTGTCTAAAATCTGTTTCCTGAAACCCTTAATTGCTATAATGGGTAACTGTTTATGCAGGTTATTTGAGAGAACAACTCAAAAATTTATTTTGAGAAATGTTACAGATCTTATGATGCAAATTATTGAAAGGAAAGTAAATGATCCTTCACTCTACACATCCCAAACTTTTGTTTTATGTTGAACGTGTGCAAAGAATGGAGGAAATCTTGGATCGTGTCCGTATGACTCAAAAATGGGTAACGTTGATATCGCTAGAAGTAGATAACATTTGTCTAAAGTTCTACGTATTTTCTTTGAACCACCGATGACATGTAACGTGTATCATCTAATTTGTTTGTATGCCTATATAATCGATGTGTGTGTTTTAAAAATACAGAGCCGTAAGCCTGTAAATTTAATCAGAGTATTCAAAGTCATTAATTATTATGTAACCGAGAAAACTGATTTTAAACTCTTGATTGATATTGTAAGCAGGTAAACTGATTTTAAATAAATTCTCCTCACCCGTTTCTAAAAGTGTCTGATGCATACTTTTGGAATAGCCATAATAACGAGAATTAGGAGGATAGAGCAGCTAATGAAAAACATATATTTTAATCCCTCTCACCCAGGATCTTTTGGAGGAAAGGAGCAACTTCAGAAAGCTATTGCGTAAGAAACAGGAAGTAGTATAAGTGACGGACCTGTAACCGATTGGCTCGTGGGTTAGGATGCCTATACTCTACACAAGCCTGTGAGAAAAACATTCCCGCAAAATAGAGGTGTTTACCACCCACCAACTATCACAGTTCCAGGCTGACTTGTGTGATATGCAAGCTTTTGCTGATAAAAATGATGGAAATCAATACATGTTAACGGTAATAGACATTTTCTCAAAAGTAGCTTTTGTGAGAGTGTTAAAAAATAAGAGCGGGGCAGAAGTGACTAGGGCTTTTGCATCTATTTTGAAAGAGAGTGGAATTCCCAAGAAAGTTCAAACGGACTATGGAAATTAGTTCTTTAATCGTACATTTAAAAAATTAATGAACGAGCACAATATTATCCATTTTGCTACGGGTTCAGATTTAAAAGCTTCCGTTATTGAACGTTATAACAGGACTTTGAAGGAAAGGATGTGGCGATATTTTACAGCTCATAACACACAGCGTTATGTTGACGTGATTCAAGACCTGGTAAAAAGTTATAACAACATCTATCACGAGCACACGTATGACACCATCACAAGTAACATCCGAGAACACACTCGAAGTCTTTAAAAATCTTTATGGTTGGTTTCCCCTTTGTAAAAAGAAACCCATTGCTTTTAAATTCAAAAAAGGCGATATTGTTCGAGTCTCAAAGTTGTGAGGTGTTTTTGATTAGAAATATGAACAAGGTTACTCTGACAAATTATTTACAGTGACCGAATGTGTACCGTGTATACCGCCTGTTTATAAGCTAAGCTATTATAATGGAGAGTCTATCAAGGGTACCTTTTATGAACAAGAGCTTCAAAAAGTGAAGATAACGAAAGACAAAGTTTTTCACGTAGATGAGATATTAAAACTAAAAAAAGTAAAAGGAGACAAATATCATGAAAAATGATTTTGAGTTTTTCTACAAAATAGTCTCAAAACCTCCTGTAGCTATCAGACTCAAAACCGGTTACTATAAAAACATAGAAGCGGTTTTCTACAGGATGAACCAGGCCTTAAATGGGAAGATTAAGAATATGTTTTTAGGTTATGACGATATTCAAAAGAATAAAAATTGTGAGCGATGAAAGCCAGTCAGCTATCAAGACTCGAGGCAGTTTAGCTTACATATTAGGGATGCGCCCTGACAGATGGCTGGAAACAAGATAAGATAATTTGAACCCTTTACCTGTAGACATACATGCCAGATTTTATAACATGTTTGTATATACAGATATTATATCTTTTCAAAGGGTCGAAGACAGTTTTGTGCCACTCCTATGGACAGTTCATATAGAGGGAACAGACGGAGATATTATCACAATTAATTATGCACAGCCACACTATGTACCGGTAACCAAGAAATATATTGAAAACATACAGACTGAGATTAAGACGGATCAGAATAAAATATAGTGTTCGACTGGGGTAAAGTAATTGTTAAATTCCACTTTTGACTGGTCCAATCTTTACATATTTAAAGATGTTACACAATCCACAACTTGATCCTAACCGGTACATATCTCATTACGTTGATCAAGTAGGGAATGGACTCCTTGGTTATTATGGCCCCCCGACTATGTATGGTTCAGGGGTGGGCGGTATATTTCGTAATCTGTTTAGAATGGTTATACCACTAATGAAGAGAGGTTTCAGCATAGCCAAGCCACATTTGAAAAATGCCGCATCAGATCCTGAACAACAAAGAGGATCCGGTGGACTCATGATTTTGGTTCGCAGAACTAAAAAGAGACCCCCTGGTGTGCGGATGCCAAGGTCAACGGTTAAAATAAAATCAGTAAGTCAAAAGCGGTGCAAAGGTAGGAGGTCTGCAAAAGGAATACGTGGAAGTATTTTCTAAAAATGGCTCTTTTACATCGAATGTCAGCTGAAGCAATAAATACGGAGCTCGTATTTCGGCCCCCATTACTCAATTTTCTATAGTTAGTGCAAATTATGTTGAGAACATGCCGATCTTGGCCCTTACAGAGAACAGCCCTATAGAATTTTTTATCCCCGGTCACGGTGAGCAATACTTGGACCTGAAGAACACTCTGCTAAACGTCAGCATCAAAGTGACCAAGAAAGATGGCGGCAAAATTCCAGCTGATGCCAAGGTGGTTCTCATTAATTATCCTCTGGCCACCATCTTTTCACAAGTGCACGTGACATTAGGAGATCGACTCATCAGTCAAAGCAGCTCTACCTACCCTTACAGGGAAATAATGGAATGTTTACTAAATTACTCTGTAGACACTAAATAAGGAATTTTCCGCCGGCTTGTTTAACAAAGATACAGGAGGCGGTATGGAGTCCGTCGACCCCACAGCCGTTCTACCGTTTGCAAATAGAGGGCTGATAGCTCGATCTGGCTACACTGGAAACTCCCAAAGGGTGGAACTTTTGGGGGTAATACATCATGAGATTTTCTTTCAAGAGCGTTTACTCCTAAATGCAGTTGATTTAAGAATCAAGTTATCAAGAGCAAAAGATGAATTTTGTCTGATGGCTGCAGCCGACGGAGATTTTAGTCTAAAAGTGCTGAGAGCCTCGCTGTTTGTGAAAAAAGTTTCTGTATCTCCGGCCATTCGTTTAGGCCATTCTCAGGCCTTAATGACAGGAAATGCCCTTTACCCCATTCAAAGAATTACCATGAAAACATTCAGCATACCCAGAGGCTCTAGAATTTCCATTCAGGACAACCTGTTTTTGGGATCGCTACCCCACTACATTGTTATCGGACTGGTTGATCACGAATCCTGCACCGACAGTTTTGATAAAAACCCCTTCAATATCCGTCATTTCAATGCAGAGTATGTAGCCCTCTGTCAGGACGGACGTCAAATTCCCACTAAAGCCTTCCAACCAAATTTCAACAATGGCCTATGCGTTTGAGAATTTTATAATCTATACCTGGCTAAGGGGACGCGTCAATGAAAAACATTTTTATTCACTGCTCCGTAACCGTAGAAGTTAGATGCTTCATTCTTCTTCCACGTGAATAGCGATATTCTGCTGCAAATAACATCTTGTTTGTGTACTTTCGTAAACCAGAAGCTCCACAATCGCGATCACAAAACCTCTAGTTGACGCGCCGGTGCGTCCAGGTCACGCATTTTTATTCACTGCTTCGGAACCGTAGAAGTTTCATTTCTTTTCATTTCTTTTCCATGAGAACAACAACATTCCGCTGCAAATAACAAAGTCTCGTTTGTGTACTTTCGTAAACCAGAAGCCCCGCAGTCGTGATCACCTATAGTCATTCAGGATTTCAGCAGAAGCCATAACTAATTATACTTGATCTTATTCTGTTAATAAATGATTATGGAGAGCGAGGATAGTGAAAATGGGTCTGAACATTCAGACGATGAAAAGTATCAGGACGGAATCGATCTATTTGTAAAATAGGGTAAGTGTAGCCTAAATGCTATTCTATGATAATGTTTATTATTATTTTGCATTGTTTTAGTGGAATTACTAGGCCTATATGATAACTTGATATAACGGTACGGTAGCCAGTGGTCAAATGTGCGCCTATGCTGTGTTGTGTAGAGTGTCACCTGTGGATATAACCATCCAAAGGAAGACTGGACACATCCCTGTTCTAATCTCCACCTCTTTCAGATATGACACATGTAGGGAATTCCAAATGAAATAAAGGCACCCCCTATTCAAGACACCCTAAAAAAAAAAAAAAATCCTGAGTTCAAAAAAGAAGGGACTGCCATCTAGTGGTGGCTTTTGGAAGTACAATATGACAGAATAAGTTCAGTGACCCCATATGGGCATTTTCAATGATTTTCAGAATTTTTGAGGAAAAAACGGATGTGGATGAGAGTAAAAAAAATGCCATGGTCATTTTATTACTTTATAAATTCAAAACCATTCAACTTGTAGTTATTCTGAACCCCTGGGGGTATCCAAATGTAATGTAAAACAGGCTACCTATTATATTTTACTTATCCTTTTCAATATAAAACCAAAATATGTGCACTTATTTACATTTTTCTGACTATTTCACATTATGTAAGTGTCTCAAAAATGTGTTTTCAATACATCCTTCATGTAGCTGAGGGTCTGCAGAATCCCAGAATATAAAGCACTTCCTTCTACTATAAAGGATGACCATTCTAGAAGCCAAAATGTCAAGATAGTGACAGGCGGATTTGAAAACCCTAGCTGTCAGAGGGTTAAAATATCTGGCCTTGCCTGTTGAGAGAAAAGATTAACGCAGCGGGCTAAGCCCTGTTCGCTTTCAACTTATCCCTGGATGATGACAACATAGACCTGCTATCTTCATTGTTAATACCCATCCAAAATACATGCCTGGGGAACACTGGCTCGCCGAGACTTTAGAAGAGGAAGAAGGCAGAAAAATCACAACTTTTTTCAATTCCTACGTGTTTCCACCGGGATTTTCTCATTTTCCCAAATCTATAAAACAATTTTTAATCAAAAATGGATTCAAGATATATTACAGCACTAAACAAGAACAGGATACATTTTCTACAACCTGTGGCCATCGTATTTTCTATCTCTGTCAAAGAGCCAGGGAGCTTTCATATGAAGATGTTATAGCCCAATATAGTGATGATATAAGAAGAAATTATGTCATGGTAGATTGTTTTGTTAGAAAATATCAAAAGTGTTTAAATGTACTCCCTTTAAAACCTTATACTCAGTGTGCATGTTCAAGACAAATGTTCAAAGAAGGCCATAAATGTTAAGTTTTTTGTCAAATGTATTTTAATTGAATTAAAAATGTCATTACATTACAATTATCGATTGTATATTTATTCAGAAAATTGTAACCAGTCTTCTGTATTCTTCCTTTCAAATGAGTGTCTTTAGGAAGGAACCGATTTTAAATTTTGTATCTTGACGAATTTTATAATTAGCCACACCTGCCAGAGGTCAATTGAGGTCAGCCATGGTTTCAAGAAAATGGGTCCATTCTAGAGGTCTTCTGTCTTCGGATATCTTGTGTGAGGCAGCTACATTTTTGATCAATTCTATCATATTAGAGCCTCTTAAAATTTTACCATTACTGATCAATTCACCCTTGTCATTCCAGCCCACTCTTCCTTTTGACCTCTTTATTTTATTCATAATGTATATAAAACATTTTCGGCTATGTGCTGGAGTATGCTCGAGCATGTCACTCATAAAAGCATCCTCATCTATGGCGTGATCCTGTAAGCTCCCTGGAACAAGAGGTCCTGTAGCCTCCGTTTCTGGTAGGGAGAGGGTCAAGTGTCTCCTGTTATTTTCATCTTGTTACAACAAAGACAAATACCTTTGTAAGAGTTGAGAGTATTTCTTTACCTTGTCATAAGGGTTAATTCCTTTCATGTTCAATGCATCCTTCATATCATAACCAGATCCCTTTCAGCCGTTTGTCTAATAGTTTCAGGACCTTGTTGCTTAAGTTTATCTAACTGATGTTGAGGCACTAAATACATTTTGTTAGTCATCAGCTCCCACTCCTGGAGGCAATAAGACTACTGAGGAAAGGGAGGGCGACATTTAACAAGGGTAAAAGGAAACCACCCATCTGCTGAATGGCACGCCTCTTTTTTTTTAATACTGGTCCTTCTATCAGCAAATAGCTTGATGACTGCTTTTTGCCTCTTTAGTTTTTATATTGTTCCTGGCTGAGTGGGATGCGCCCTTTGAGTGCACTAAAAGCCATCTCACAGAGGGCCAAAATAAGATCTGAAGAAAAATGGCCCAAGGTTGTCTTGCGTTCTTTAGGGTTGGCTACGACTAGGGCTCTCAAGAAGGGCAAATGTCTTTTTAAACGTGCAGACATGTTTACTTTTTCTTTGGGACGTAAACTGTTGGCCACTCCCATGGGAACAAACCTGTTCTGAGTCTTAAATGTTCTGGTGTAGAAGCTTTAAGGTCTGCCAGTAAATATGAAAATGTGTCTTCGTAACTTTCTGTGAAAAAGGACCACCTCCCCGGGTACATTTGTTGTGCAAGAGTGTTATTCTGCAGTTTGTCTCTAGGAATTTTAAAGAAAATCATGTAATTTGAGTTCAGGCTAATGGAACGGCTATTTTTGCCCTGGTGAAACACACTTTGTACCAAATAGAGCAGGTTTCGATGGTGAGTATATTGAGTAAAAGCTCTGGCAATTTCTGGATGTTCACTACCTGCAAACAGCATATCATCCAAAACTATAAGATTGTTTCTGTTAGGAGGAAATAGTTGATCATCATTCAATGATTCAGGGATTCCTTCAACAAAGTTAATTTTCTTCAACATTTCATCATACATCGGTTGATAGCAACTGTAACACCACACTATATTATCAAAGTTCTGAGTTAATACATGTTCAGAATTTTATAAAACATTTTTTACAAAACAAGTTTTTCCACTGCTGGATGGTCCAATGACCAGAGCTGAGAAAGGTAAATGCAATCTTGAATCAAAACCTTCTACAGACTCCATCTTATCTAATCAGAAGCCAAATGGTAATGTGGTACCGTCTGCTAAAAGTACTCTCTTGTCATACACCCCCCTGAACGTTTTGATGAGTGATGCATTGCGCAGATGGAAGCCTTTTTTATCCCTGACAATTCTTTTGTAGGAGGTAAAGATTTCCTCACTAGTTTTGTCTTTTATGAAACCCTCAACCAAACGTGTGAGTGATTCAAGGTTTACCTTTGGGGCATTTTCATAGTTTTGTGTGATGCCTTTGACCTTCAAGACTACGTGATTGTTTTTAGTCCTAAACCCATAACTCTTGGGTCCACACAATGACCATTCTGTGATATGATCACCATCTTCAAGTTAATTTGTTAAACCTACCAAATAATTGCTCAGAGGGGGGATTCCATTCACCCGGATTGCTCACATAGACCACCGAATCTGTGTCGTGGTACAGAACTCTCCTCTGTAGCTGTTCCATAAGATTGTACAATTCAAGATGGCCGTAAGCTGTCATGAAAGCTGCAATGATTACATTGACATTTCCGGGACATCTAAGGTAATTATTTTTATGCCTCCACTGTACCAGAGCAACCTCCTGATTCAAAAATGAGAAATTTCAAAACGGTTTGAAAAAATGAACTCTGTAAATTGTTGGGCTTCTCTAACAATGGATGTTGTCAGCATGTTGCTTCCCTGAGCATACTTTCCCCACAAATTGTTCAAAAAAAGTTTTGAAACACTGAAAAAAAGAGAAAAGAAAAGCTTCCCATTAGGCCCATGGTTTGGTAACACTGGAAGAAACAAACCCAGAGGAGGGTAAACTGTTGCCTTAATCGAAATAGTTTTAGGGCAAGTCAAAGTCCCTATGAATGATTTCAGGATGGCCCAGAGGAAAGTGGTATTTGCTCATGACATGAGGATAAAGGGATGTAAAATCACTATACTCAATTTTTTCATCCTCTTGGGCTAAATGCCTTAAAGTCAAAGCATTGGTGCGACCACCAAATATTTGCATCTCTGGGGTCCAGGCATTCTGGCATGTCAAAATTATCCATAAAAGCTTGAACCTGAGGGTGAATTTGAATTTGGCGGTGTCATGTGAGAAGCTTGTTCAGGATTTAACTCCGTAATTTGAACACTTGAATGGGAGGCCTGTGGTTCTAAAGGAGTTGGATTTGGGCGGTATCATGTGAGAAGCTGGTTCAGGATTTAACTCTTTTATTTGACTAATCAGCGCATCATAGTCAGGGTTTATGTGTAATGCCTCTGGACTCGAAGCAGGCTCTGGGATTAACTCATTTAATTGTTCAAACAGTACTGAATAATCAATGTGATGGAGCTATGTTAGAAGCAGGATTTAATGATCTAATTTGATCTATCAAGGTCTTATAATCGGGTTTTGGATCTGGCGGTGGATCCATTTTTCAGATGTTTGCCTATGAGCCTTGGAAGCTTGTTTTTCCAGAAAGCTTTATATTGACGCTGTTGACAGCTTAACAGATCGAGTATACGTGTGTGTAACTGATCTTCCCTAACTTTTACAACCCTTGCAAGTTCTTTTCTGAAGAAGAAATGTGGTTCTGCTTCGTCTTCACTATTAGAACTCTCAAACAATGATTCGCGATGTGGGGTTATAGAAACAACAACACGGTTAGCCGTACCAGCCCCATCGTTACTACTTGCGTTCATCAAGCCATCTTGCTCTGGAGGATGCGGGGCAAGTTGATCAACACTTCCATCTTGTGGATCTTCGGAGCCTGATACATCTACATTGTCTGAAAGGATAAAATAGACCTAATTAGAAAAATGTGTAATACGTTTTACAATATAACGTTTATGATAATACTTACCATTTCTTACAGCTTGAGCGCTTGGTAGGAACCGATCCAGGGTTTGTTGTCAGCAATTTTGCAGAGAAACAGGTTTGCTGTTTTTATTCTGTGCGGCTTGCAGAAGGACTTCGGGTAAATCTCGGTACACCTCGTCAGAATCTGTAATTACACATTTAAAGCGAGAATTTTAAAAATGGTACATAAAATGCTTTTTACAGAATGATTAATAATATTCTTACCGTAAGCACCTGTTACGCCTTTTTGCTATGCTTGGACCTCGGGAGCATCTCTGTATGCCGCGTCAAAATCTGTAATTGCAATTTTTGAAACGATAAATGAATCGTACGTCTTTTAAAATAATTATTTTGTATAGAACGAATAATATTCTTACCGTAAGCAGCAACCTCTTGCAGATATCCTGGATCAGACCGAGAGTTCGGAGAATAACTTCGATGCACTTGCGCTGAAATCTGTATCTGATTATTTAATACCTTCGGAGACGGAGGAATAGTAGGTGCGTAGAGTTCCTGGGAATTGTCTTGAAAATTGGAGTTTGTACAGAATGTGTGTAGCTTGTAATTTCCATCTTCAGGTCTTTCGATATTCAATTCCTGTATACGTCTGGAAACAACTTGATGTGAGGGCAGGTTTCAGGGTCTATACAACGATCTTGATACCGGTGGCGGAGTGTCAGCTATAAAAACATTACAGTTTTAAAAAACAATTAATTATATTGAAATTAAATCAATAAATGAATTAAGACTCACCTATAACATATCTTGATGGAGAGGAACCGCCCAGAGATTCAACCTCTTCTTCAGGCCTTGATTCCGTTAAGTCGATGACTCCTGATAGAAACTGATCAAACGACATGTCGACAATCCTAAGAGTTTAGAAACTCATGTAAGGGTCTTTCACCATCATCTTAGTTAAATATAATGTTACATTAGCAGCATATCTTACCTTTTAACTTGTTGAGAGGGCAAAATCCTTTCAGAATTGGCAAGAGTTTTTTTCTTGAGAGACGCTTTCTTCAAGAACTGACTGAACGGTAAAGAGACAGTTATGAAACTCTATAACTGTTTTTGGGGGACAGTTTACCAACCTATTTTATTGCTTTTTGAAATTGTGTCATTCAGGTCAAGAGATGTCCGTTTTGAGAGAAAGGTGCGCAGGTGTCAAGCTTTTCATTTTAAATATCCCAACGTTTTAAATTAACTAATCTGTTTTTCAAATGACCCCAAAGTTTTAAATTCTCTCTTTGCCTAAAGAAGTTGTGAATATTGTAAAGCATGAGGGAAATAGCTGCCCAGTCATCCATGAGAAAGCTAAATATCTCTACATAATAATTAATTTCTTTTGCTATGTCACCATAAATGGGACATCCAACAATAACCGTTGCATTTCTTTGTAAATCATACAGCCATATATGGAGATCCTAACTTTTGTATCCTGACTTTTGGATGCCACTCTTATAGCTCTCAACACTTTTCCGTTTACTTCAAACTCCGTAGCAAAGTCTGGACCTCTGTGGATTATTCTAAACACATGTTGACACATATGCCACCATTCGTATAGCCCTAGCAAATGTTTAAATGTACCCTGTTCTAAGGTTATACTCTTCTCTTCTCTTCCTCTAAGGTTATACTCTTCTTTCTTTCTCAGTAGAACAGATCTGTAATAGTGAATTTATTGGATCGTAAATAAGGTATTTTTTAAGGTATTAAGGTTTTAAGGTATTATCACTAGTTTTGATCTTGCGCTCTAAATTCTCTGGTAGTCTATGAATGAGCATTTCAATATCTGTATCTCTGAACCCAGGCAATTTTGGGCAGAATACATCGTTTATTCTAGCTGACATATTTTAGATCCGTTCAAATACATAACCTTTTCCATGTAATAAGGAGTACTGACCACAGAGAGGTTGTAACACTCCTCCTGGGACTAGCTACAAACTCATTATTAATAAACTATATCCAAACCCACCCCTAACCAACAGCTGTCATGGACACCCTAGGAAGACAGCGTTCCCTAAGTTTTATTTATTTGCAAGCTCAGGAATTACCCCTGATCACTACACTTGCCACAGGATACTCTCACACCCTGGGAGGAAGACAGCACCCTTGAGATTTACAGTGAGGGAAAAAATGATTTGATCCCCTGCTGAGTTTGTACGTTTGCCCACTGACAAAGAAATGATCAGTCTATAATTTTAATGGTAAGTTTATTTGAACAGTGAGAGACAGAATAACAACAAAAAAATCCAGAAAAACGCATGTCAAAAATGTTATAAATTGATTTGCATTTTAATGAGTGAAATAAGTATTTGATCCCCTCTCAATCAGAAAGATTTCTGGCTCCATGGTGTCTTTTATACGGGTAAAGGGAGTGCTCCTAATCTCAGCTTGTTACCTGTATAAAAGACACCTGTCCACAGAAGCAATCAATCAATCAGATTCCAAACTCTCCACCATGGCCAAGACCAAAGAGCTGTCCAAGGATGTCAGGGACAAGATTGTAGACCTACACAAGGCTGGAATGGGCTACAAGACCATCGCCAAGCAGCTTGGTGAGAAGGT
>JACXGI010003007.1:0-20069 GCA_016801175.1 Esox masquinongy | reverse complement strand
AAGAACTGTCAATCTCCCTCGGTTTGGGGCTCCATGCAAGATCTCACCTCGTGGAGTTGCAATGATCATGAGAAAGGTGAGGAATCAGCCCAGAACTACACGGGAGGATCATGTCAATGATCTCAAGGCAGCTGGAACCATAGTCACCAAGAAAACAATTGGTAATACACTACGCCGTGAAGGACTGAAATCCTGCAGCGCCCCCAAGGTCCCCCTGCTCAAGAAAGCACATGTACAGGCCCGTCTGAAGTTTGCCAATGAACATCTGAATGATTCAGAGGAGAACTGGGTGAAAGTGTTGTGGTCAGATGAGACCAAAATCGAGCTCTTTGGCATCAACTTAACTCGCCGTGTTTGGAGGAGGAATGCTGCCTATGACCCCAAGAACACCATCCCCACCGTCAAACATGGAGGTGGAAACATTATGCTTTGGGGGTGTTTTTCTGCTAAGGGGACAGGACAACTTCACCGCATCAAAGGAACGATGGACGGGGCCATGTACCGTCAAATCTTGGGTGAGAACCTCCTTCCCTCAGCCAGGGCATTAAAAAATGGGTCGTGGATGGGTATTCCAGCATGACAATGACCCAAAACACACAGCCAAGGCAACAAAGGAGTAGCTCAAGAAGAAGCACATTAAGGTCCTGGAGTGGCCTAGCCAGTCTCCAGACCTTAATCCCATAGAAAATCTGTGGAGGAAGCTGAAAGTTCGAGTTGCCAAACATCAGCCTCGAAACTTTAATGACTTGGAGAAGATCTGCAAAGAGGAGTGGGACAAAATCCCTCCTGACATGTGTGCAAACCTGGTGGCCAACTACAAGAAAAGTCTGACCTCTGTGATTGCCAACAAGGGTTTTGCCACCAAGTGCTAAGTCATGTTTTGCAAAGGGGTCGAATACTTATTTCACTCATTAAAATGCAAATCAATTTGTAACATTTTTGAAATGTGTTTTTCTGGATTTTTTTTTTTGTTATTCTGTCTCTCACTGTTCAAATAAACCTACCATTAAAATTACAGACTGATCATTTGTTTGTCAGTGGGCAAAAGTACAAAATCAGCAGGGGATCAATAAATTTTTTCCCTCATTGTATGTATTTGCAACATACAATGTATGGGCCCACTTTTGAGGTAGCATCTGTTTAAAGATATGGATAATGTTACATCCCCAGGAAGCCAGGGTCTATTTTTTGTTTATAATTTACAAGCTCAGGAACTACTGCTGATCAAACCTGATCACTACACCTGCCACAGGATACTCTCACACCCTGGGAGGAAGACAGCACCCTTGAGATTTATGTATTTGCATTATACAATGTATGGGAACACTGTTGAGGTACAGATGTCGCTCGTTGAATTACAGCGTTTTCTTACCGCGGTAAGATCAGGTAGATTGCATCAACATACGGAAGATTGCGTCAAACTGTGATTGCACTATTCCAAATAACATGGGGGAGCTAGAACGCTGAAAATGCTATTCATTCTCAAAACTCGTTTTCTAAACAACAGTACACACAATGTTCACAATGTTCTCCTAAAATTACAGGTTACAATGAATTTCAAAGCGAAATGTTTCTAGTTGCAACTTCATCACTGATATAATTACGAAATGTTTTAATAAAGAAATACACCAATAGCCTACACAGAAATAAAGACTATTTGTTTAAACATTTGAATTATCTTAAGAAATAATAAAATACAAAGCAGAACTATTTGTTACGATCATAGTTTTGAAGTATGGGAGAGCGGGGTATGTTGTCACACTTTTCAAACTAACATTTACAGGGCAGAAAACATCACAATGCTATATATATCATTCCAAATGAAAGAAGGAAGTCTTGGGCACATATTTTTTATTCATTACCTCCTCATATCTTATTTCAGTATGGAGTTGTATACCGTTAAATAAAGAATGTGCACTTGTGACAATTTGCCCCATCAGAGGGTAAGTTGTTACACTATGTAGGATAAGTTGTCACATTGGATTATCAACAAATAAGAACACAACTTAGTCATTGTTAATACTGATTTAAAATTCAAACCAAATTCAACTTCATTAAAGAATTCAAAATGAAAAAAATCATGCCTCGAGAATCTGACAAATCATGCCTGTCAATCAAAACAATAATGCTAGCATAGCAACTGCAACTTCACCTGCTTCACGGCCTTTAACATTGTCAGGTGGTGTGCTGTCATTATCTGTCTTTCTTTTATAATTTCTTACAATCTTTCTTTCCTTCCCCTTTTTTTTTATTCCTTCCTTCCTTCTTTCCTTCCAAAACACATTTCCTCATTGCAATTGCATATTCATTACAGGCTTATTACACCCCCCTCCCTGTCTACTATCCTTGTTTCCATAATGCAATTCATAACACCACACTAAATTAATGACACTGTATGAACTAGTATATGTGTGGATATACTGTCTCATACAGTAGGCAAGTAGTGTGTCAGTAGACACACACAAACACACAGACACACCAGAGCCTGTCTTGTGTAGGCTAGTCCAGGGATATGTCAGCTGCTTTAAACTATATGTATGTATAACAGTCGATTTACAGTAACATTTAATAATATTATCAGAGCTGATGAAAACGTATTACAATGTTTTCGGAGGATGTTCTATGTGTCTGTTTAT
The DNA here is from genome assembly GCA_016801175.1 of Esox masquinongy. NCBI lineage: Eukaryota > Metazoa > Chordata > Actinopteri > Esociformes > Esocidae > Esox > Esox masquinongy. The sequence continues at coordinate 17,433 of JACXGI010003007.1, read as the reverse complement.
ACTGGAGCAAGTTGTCACGTGAAAACTTGCCCCAAGGTCATTGAGACAACTTGCCCCAAACTGACATGTGTGTTAATGTTGGCTAAATCTCAAGTTTAGCTCAACATAGGTCTGCAGATAAAGTATCAAAAGACGTGTTATTCTCTCCTCTACTCAGTGCAAAATTATAATTTTCTACATTCATACCTGACAAGGTTTTCTTGCATAATTTGGCAAGTTTTACTTTTGAAGGGGAAAAATAAGAAACTTGTGCTCACCTCGACTTAGAGTGATGTTGATCACTTGTGAACAGGAAGTTGACCATAGAACTTGTAGTCACACAAAGTAGCTATCTGATTTTTGAGAGAGCACCTTTAGTGTTGGAGGTATGAGCAGTGCGACAATTACCCATGTGACAACTTACCCCGCTCTCCCCTACGGCGTGGTAGAAAAACACATCTTATGACAGTTGGTGAATAGGCTGTCAGAGTTTACTGTATTTAATAGACAAATGCGCCAGTCGTTTATTTGTTGCATCAACTCATTTGTTTTATCAAATCAGCCAATATGGCTGTTAAAATTCCCGAATTCCAGCCTTATAGAATAGCTACCAGACATATGTTTTAAATAGCCATACTGTAATGAAATGAAAATTACACAACACTTAAATTATTCAAAATAATTCCATTAGAATTTTCATTTACATCTCATTTTGATGATGTACAAGGTAAAATAAGAGACACTGTCGACCAGTTTGCTACGATCAAAGGATATCGGCATGAATATTCTTACAAAGGCTTAAAGCACAGTTGCTTGATAAACACAATACATTCAATAAATAAATAAAGGAAAGGATGATTTATAGTAGCCTACACTGTCATGGTGCCATCCTTGATCAAGCCAGCCTCCGGCGCCGCATTCATCATTACGACATCACGACATCATTAACGTGGTAGCCTATTTTTTGAGACGTTTCAAACATTGACCTCAAAATCCCTTAGTCAGATTGGAAACATGACTTTGGAATCAATCAATCAAAATATTGTGCAAAAATATTGTTGTCTATGAACATAATTGCTATCTGGCTCAAATTATTTAGATAAGGCAATTATGTAGCTAATAATTGCGACAGCCCTATAGTTGGTATACAGTATTTAAACTGAGTATATGCTCAGCTCACAAAGATTGTGAAGAGCTCATTCTGCTGACTAATTTAAATAAAAACCATTTGCTGGATCACAGAGTTGGTGTTTTATTGCTGTTTAAGTGAAGGCTATTATACAGTATGGCTATTTAAAACATATGTCCGGTAGCTCATCTGTATGGCTGGAATTCTGGAATTTTAATGCCATATTGGCCGTTATGATAAGACAAATAAGAGACTGCGCTTGTCTATTAAATAATAATGATGCGAAATTAGGCTACATTGCAGCATTGCAAAACTATTCTAAACTTGATTTAAACATACTGAAATTTAGACACAACTTTTATTTATTTGTCAATGCAATTGATTTGGAACCATTTTGAACACCCTCCTTCGATGACTTTTCCTGAATAGGTGTAGCATATATTACATTGTTCCTTTGTCAAAATTCTATACTCACAAACTGAAAACTATTTAGAGACTAATTACCATTTGTTTTACATTGTATTCCTACCTAATAACTGATTAGGCATGTGAGAGTACAAGTATTGTACCAGGCGCTTTGTCTCACCCGTTTCTCTCTTTGGGTTAATGTGGAGTAATTAACAGTAATTTGTCGACTTTAGGCCATTGTACAGTAAATAAATGAATTACATGTTCTGTTCAAACACCATTTTATTAGAAACTTTAGAAAAAAATCAAAAAAAATTGATGAAACATTGATGGGTTTAACGTCTATTGCCTGTTTTACAAACTAAACGTCCTTCATGTAAACACACTATGTTAAACACTTGAATTATATTTTTGGGTCTACTGTGGCATATTGTACTTTATCCAAGAAATCTGGTGGGAAAAGTAATTTCTTATTTTTTTATTTTAATAAGTTTTTATTGATAAAAACAGATGCAGTCTTCAGGAAATATTTGTGCAGAAAAGTGGCATCAATGATGCAATAAGTAATGTACTTGGTAAAAGTCTGCAATTAGCCTACATAAATGTTAAGTTAATCGTTGTAATCAACAGCTATATTTCCAGTCAAATAATTGTATTTCGGTTTGAATATTAACAATTAAGGAAAAGGAAGAGATTCACGTGTGTAGACCTAACATGGAAGCAAACACAGCAACATAGCAATCCATGAATAGGATTATAGTAGCATGCAAGTTTATATATAGCACAATTCATACATAGAAGCAATTCAATGCACTTTAAAATGAAAATTAAAAAAAAAAATGCAACAGAATTAAAACAGTTCTAGGAGACAATATTCCTCAGATTTCAATGTTTTATTCTGGCCATATAACTACAGAGGCAGGCTTGAATAACAGCAGTTTCAGGCGGGTGTCGACGTTCTCACAGATGCCTCCTGGTGACCATTCTTATTTTTTATTTTATGTTTTTATCCATGCCGCAAGGCACTGCAACTTGCCGCGGTATACCGCGGTATAACGAGGCATACTGCGGTATGCCTCGTCGCGGACCGCCCACTTGACGCTGGAATTAAACAAGCGACATCTGTAGCATCTGTTTAAAGATATCCCTGGATAATGTTACACCCCTGGAAAAACAGAGCCTATTTATTTTGTAACATACACTCTGTGCGACCACCGTTGAGGTCCATACCACGTGTCGTTTGCATATTCAGCTCCCATGGCTAAAATGTACAACTTCACTTTAGAAGCCGGGTAATCAAAACATAAAGCCAACCATTTTTCCATCAGCCATGTCATGCTGATCAGTCAGCTGCTTAAACAGCGGTGTTTGAGTTCTACACACATTAAGAAAACGCTTCTTTGGCGCATCATATATTTCTGGAACGTTATCTTTTTTTCCGATCCTCAGTTCTGCGGCCTATTTCGTAAGTCTGGGTTGTCACGGGTGTATCACTAAACATAGATCTTGAACTAAAAAACAAAACGAATTAAACTGCAAACCAGCTGGAGTAGCCTACCTCTAATTTATTTGGGACTCTCAGAGAATGAACCATCAGTAACACAAGCCCTTGCATCGCTACACCCTCTCCTCCGAGAGAAGGAAGCCCCAGAATCACCTGCTCTACCCCCTCCCTCCCTAACCGGCCATGAACCCCCGGAATCATCTGCTCTACCCCTCCCTCCCTAACCGAACATGAACCCAGGAAAAAACAACTGTTACCACACCGAACATAAATTAACAAACATTAAAAATCATTTATCATAATCCTTTTGACCTCCCCTCTCATCCCACAGAATCACCTGCTCTAACCTCCCTCCCTAACTGGACACGAAACCCCGGAAAAACCAGCTGTTACCACCCGGTCATAAATTAATAACCATCAAAAAATCGTTTTCATAATCCTTTCACACAGATGCAGCTGCCAAAGGTTAAAGCAATAAATTACTCGGACTTTGGGTGCCATATACTATTTCTCTCTCACGTTTAAGTGAGTTTTTATAGAATTTACAAGGATCACTGGCAGACTCTGTTATAGCATTAAGATAATATCTAGATTTTGTCTTTTTTATTCCTCTGGGCCATTTATATCTCAGTTGCCTAAAAAACAGCCAATCAGGTGTTTCATCAGTTTTCCTCGCCAAGGCCCATGCTTGATTCTTTGGTAGGAAGAGGCTTTTCAAATCAGGGAGTCATGGATTAGTTAAATTTTTACCCTAATTTTCTTTAGGGAGTTGTGTTTAGCAGCATTGGAGGTAAAAATTGAAGAGAAGAGGGAGAACGCTAACACTGGGTCCATTAATGTAATTTGTGGATAAAAGCTGTGAGTGACAAATGTCATGGATACATGCAATAGGGCAGTCAATAGGGAAGTCACTGATCTCATTTGTAAATAATATAAGCTATATGTTTGTGAGGTATATTTGTTAGACTAAGATCTATTAATATATATTTTTCTGGATCTTTTGGATTAGGACGGATAGGTGTAGTTATTAGTTGAGTAAGATTTAGTTTTTTACAAATGTCTTTTAGTTTAAAGGCGATGCTGGCGTCAGCCAGTCCAGATCAATAATTCAGAGTTTAAACAATTTGCACCGAGCAGATACCGGAGCTGAGGGTGGGCGATAGACTCCCACTAGTGTTAATAGTGCATTATGACCAAGGGCTACATTCAGAACTAAGCATTCTTACTGTTTCAGGACAGGTTGAGATGGGCACAGTGACATCTACGTTGCTTTTAATATATATGGCAATACCTCCTCCTCTACCCACTCTGTCTGCTCTATAGATATTGTACCCTTCTAACAGAACATCTGAGTCTAGGACAGAGAGCCAGGATTCAGATATTATCAATGTCTGCATGAGACTGTAAGTTCAAAGTTCAAAGGTTTATTTGTCATTTGCAATAACAAGTTATAAGACCAGTATTTCAATAAAATCTAACTTTTGGACCAGGCTCCTAGCATTCAAATGAATAATCCCAAGGCCACTGTTTCGAGAGCTCATATCGAATGGAGTATTCAAGGTGATATTGGATGAGCAACGCTTCCTCATGATGCTACTGACAGGCCTGAGTTGGATGGAAACCAGATTACTTCTATCAATACCCCTCTGTCTGTGTGAGCAGCTGGCATCACAGTACCTTGACAAGTGTATCAATGGTATAAGGTCCATCAAACAAATCCATATTAGCAGTGCCTGTAGAGCTATTTAGGACTGGGGGAGAGAACAGCCTGATGGGGAAGCAACCAATTCCAAGAAGCCACCCCCAAGGCTGCATATTGTCAATTCCCAAACACTCTGCATGAGGATAAAGTGACAGCCAGGTTTGAGAAGAGAATGCAAGTGCCATATCAATTCAGATGTAATCAATCCCGGAGAAATAATTACCGTTGATGTAAGAAAGTGTGATGGTGAGGTGACGGACAGCTCTGTCATCTCCCGCGTTTCCCAGTTTCCCATGGATCATGAACTCACCCCGGACTCCTTCATTTCTTTTGTCTCCAATTGACACTCACACCAGGTCTCAATTAGGTCATCAGTATGTGTTTAAATGTTTCTCCTCTGCTCCCCTCATTTGTTGGTCATTGTTCCTTGTCAACGTTTGTTTCATGTACGTGGTGAGTGGTTTCAGTTTGTTAGTACCTTTGTTTTTCATTTAGTTCGTGTTAAGCGCTCGGTGTTATTGTTTTCATTAAATTCCATACATTGACTGCCACATTGCCTGCGCCTGGTTCCTTCCTCTCCACCACTACACCATTCGTGACAGAAAGCTGTGAAATTGTCCACATATTGTATATACAATGAACAACAATAACCCTTAAGCCAGGCATGCAGCTGGCATATAAAACTGAAATTATTATCTGTAAAGCGTGGAGTCAGGAGTTGGACCAGAGATAATGCATTGTTTACCCGACTGAAGTAGGCTATGAATCAGTGATTTAAAGTCCTCTTTGAGTCGCTCAGATTGCTGTAGTTTAAGATCATTTGACTCTACATGGACAGTGATGGCTGAGGCAGACGGGTGCTCACAAATGGGTAGCGGTAACATACAGTCAATGTCCAGGATCCGAGCAGCCAGGTAACATATGGTCTCTGCTTTCCTCATAGAAACATTTTTGATCATGGATGAGCCCACAATAAGGGCAGTGGGGCTGTTGTTTGAAATATTTTTTATGTTGTGTCTTTTCTTCGTTTTGGGGCTCTCTTCTTCCTTTTGGGACTAGGTGTGGTGCTGTTATGTTGTGAATTGTTTAGATGTCAGGGGCCCAGTTGCTTCCGGGTAGCGTTGTTTGTTCTTATGGGGCCAGCGGCAGGGATATCCTACTCTTCCAGCACCTGGTAGCTGTTTCTCAGATCTACGGCGTCACTACATTGTCATTTTCTTCCTAGTGTTTTTGGTTTCTGTACAGTAATCCATAGTCCCTGAGGCGGAGCAGAGGGCGTGGAGCAATCCAAGGCGGTCCAAAAACTGCATCTTCACAGGATTAAAAATAATGTAGAGAAAAATTGAAAAGAATATAAAAAATAAAATAAACGACGGTAATAGTTGCCTCGATACCTCTGGTTAGCATGTAAGCACGATTATGGCTAGCCGATGCTTGGAACGCTAAGAAGCATCCGTATTAGGAACGTTACCACAGCGCTAGCATAGCAAGCCAGTTTGGTACATACTGAAGAACGTTGTGGAGGGCATCTTTTCAAAATAATTAAAATTGCAAAAATATGATTAAAACAAACATAAAATAAGGTAACATTAAAACGGAAATAATAAAAGGCTTTGCCGAAGGCAGCTACTGTAGCAGAAGAGCTTATGCGTAATGTGACTGACATGCATGAAAGCAGGAAGCAACGATAGACAACTCAAGCAAGAACATACATTTTCTTCAGGAAATGTAACTTTGTTTACATCAGTATTACTTTGTTTGTGATCCAGTTTCCCCCCAAAGACCAGAGAACCTGACCTGCAGTACTGAGGACCTGAGAACTATTACCTGCACCTGGGTGCCTGGTAGACCTGCTAACCTGTTTAAATCTTACAGACGTACACACACACTCTACATAGAGTGAGTCCACACAGATATCTATTTTTACCATACCCATGGGGGATAGTACACCCATACACACTAACTCTCAGCTTCTCTGAGTACATCAAGTTGGTGACACAAGGGAAGCATGATGATAACACTGTCAGCTAAATTTTCCTCATTGTGTTTGTACAGGAACTCAAGTCAGCATCCTATCAAATGTGGCGAGTCATCCTGCAGGTTACAGGCTGTCCCAGGCTTAGAGCAGTATCAGGTATCAGTGGTGGTCAGAAATCAGCTAGGAGAGGAGAGACAGAGATATAGCTTCAACATCACTGACAGAGGTGAGGACAGAAGTGACGTCATACACCCAATAATGGTGAAAAAAGGCCTGTGGATTACATTGCACATATAACACCTTTAGTGTGGTAACATTTACTTCAACAGTGCTATCTATAGTCTATAGATCTATAGTCTATAGATAGACTATAAACTAAAGATACTATCTATAGTTTTTGCTGTGCTCTGCAGTGTTCCCAGTCCCAGTGGATGTGAGAGTGAGTCCAGGGGTGGACAAAGCCGATGTGTCGTGGGTTTTGAGAGGGAACCTGTCTGGGTTGGGTATCTTCTGCCAGGTCACAGCAGACCAGGTAAAGTCTAGGAGACAGGCATGCAAGGCTAATGCAGCAGACCCACAAACAGCATTAACGGTAAGAAAAATGTTGTATGGTAATAGACATCTTTCCTGTTGTTAAATGCTTTGCTATGGTAGCACTAATGAATTTACCACAGGTGTTTCACACTGGGTATCTATCGATTGCCATTCTCTCATCTACTGTGGCTTTGTTAGCGTCAAGTCTGCCATGGAGATTTGGACAACCAATATAATGTCAGCCTGGACAGCCTTTTGCCAAACACCCACTATGCCACCAGGGTGTGCTGTGCTGGGAAAGAGAACCAAGAGCGAAAGTGGACGCAACCCATGCTTTTTACTACATGTGAGTCTTGTCATAGTTGAGTGGTCAAGCTGGGTCATTGGTGGGTTTCTTATCGCTTTTCCTGCTCCTCTATGCAGATCCGCTAGTGACACTGGATGTATGGAGAAGGGTCGTAGAGCTTTCCCATGATCGGCGCAAAGTCATTCTGCTCTGGACCTCGGTGAGGCCTCACTCCTGAAAAAAATTATGAAGAGGAGACAAGGAGAGAAAGCCAATTCAGACTTACTTTATTGAGTGTTAAACCTAGTTTTACATATTGCTAATCAAATCTATGTTGGCATTTGTGAAAGTTTTGGCCCAGCCCATGGAAAACTCTTGTTTCTCCTCAGCAAATCAGTGGCTCTGCATCTATTGTAAGAATCCAGTACTATCAGGTACTCTGGAGCCAGAATGGGGGTCAGTGGATCCAACAAAGGGTCAGGGAGCAGGCACAGACAGAGATAGCCATTGGCCCAGGGCAGTGCGACATCATCATCCAGGCTGTAATTAGAACTGGCTCCTCCCTCCCTGCCCATATCACCATACCTCCGGTAGAGAGAGGTAGTCAGTTAACAGCAGGTCAGTTATCAACTCCTGTTAAAAACTAATTTCAACATTTCAGTTAATTTGAATTTGTGTACAGACACCTATTTAACATTTCAAAATATCAATATGTTCAACGTTTTATTTGTCATTACACAGTTACAGTGTTACTGGCAATGAAATGCTTGAATTTAAAAACTTCCTCAACAGTGTAAGCAACAATTGAAGATTAAAATTAGTAGATAAGGAAAATGAAGTACAGCAGGCAGAGAGCTGTAGTGATACTTGAGCCATCTTAATGCTTTGATTGTTTAAAACTGGTTGCTCTGCTTCGGGCCTACAGCAGTTCTTGTGGAATTCAGTTCTGCAGATTCTCTTTAATCCAGGTTCTCATCGGATTGTCATGCTCATGGCAGGAAGTGCCGATGGAGGGTTTCACCTCTTATGGGAAGAGCAAGAAGATGTCACTTGTGGGTACACTGTGGAGTGGTGTGCACTGGGAAACGGAGTACCCTGCAACCTGCAATGGAGAAGGGTGCCAGTGGGAAAGACACGGGTGTCCTTGCGATCAGGTACAACACAATATGTTTGTCACACACCACCATTACCCTTGATTGGAACAGTTTAAATTAAGCTGCTGTGTAGTGATATTGTAATTACAATAAACAATGATACATAAGGATTTAAGAAAGAAAGACGTTTCCAAGTATTTCTCTATTTTTGCAGACAATTTTAAACCAGGGCAAAAGTACAAATTTGATATATATGGCTGCACTGACGAAGGAGACAAACTACTGGCGATCCGCATTGGCTACTCTCAGGAACTCAGTGAGTGAATTATGTTGGGATTGTAGTGTGAGAAGTAAATGTTGGAATGTGAAAGCTGCAGATAATGTCTCTTTCCCCTATGTAACCACTCCCATTGTCTTTCTTCCTCTCTCCACCTACAGGACCTGACCAGTCTCCCAAACTGGTAGAGCCCATTATAATGTCTTCCACTTCTGTGACACTGGATTGGGATTACGATGAAAAAAATCCCTCTAACCCAGGGTTCATCACTGGTTACTTGGTAACAGTGCACAAGGTGTCATCAACTGGTCATGCACATAGTGGGTGTTATCAAATGTTTATTAAAATACAAATATCCAATTATATCTTTATTTACATTATTTAAATAAGCAAGTCATTAAGAACAAGTTCTAATTTTGAATAACAGTTTATTTACAAAAATAAACGAATACATACAGTAAAATATACTAAAAAGAATACAGAATTTATTCATTAACCAATTTTAAAAACATAAATTACCTAAAAATTTATTACAATCAAAATTAGATAATAAAGTACATTAAAAAGAAAAACAAATCCAACAACGTAAAATACATTATAAATAGCAGACATTTCCCTAAAAGTGATGTTTTAAACAAGGCTTTGAATTCAATCATTGGTACAAGATAATCAACCCTTAATTCATCTTGTAGCTTATTCAACTTCTGTGGGGCAAATATGTAAAAGTAGTTTTGTCTAATTCTGCCACTACCCATGGTGTTTCTAGTCTTAAACAATCTGGTGTTTTAGTACTATACATTTGTAACCAAAATTATTCAACCCCCATTGCAAATCAGGTTTATTGTCAAAATGTACAGACTGTCAGCTGTTTGTGATGCACAAATCAAACAAAAGCAATTGAAATAACTCAAGACAACGAATGCTTTAAGTGGTTTCCCCAAATTCAACTGAAAATGCAACTTATAATGACTTGCCCAGTCTCAATTATTCAACCCATTCATGGTAAGCATCTTAAGTACTCAGTAGAGCACCCTTTTGCTGTTATGACCTGCTGCAAATTAGATGCATAGCCAGACACCAGCTTCTAGCAGCGTTCCTGAGGAATATTAGCCCATTCCTCATGAGCAATGGCCTCCAGTTCAGTAATATTCTTGGGTTTACGTGCTGCAACAGTCTTCTTCAAATCCCACCAGAGATTTTCTGTGGGGTCCAAGTTAGGTGACTGTGATGGCCACTGTAGAATCTTTCAGGACTTCTTCTGCAACGAAGCCTAGGTGGAATTTGAGGTATGCATGGGATCACTGTCCTGTTGGAAGGTCTAATGATGCCCAAGCTTCAGTTTTCTCACAGAAGGCATGACATTTTCTCCTAGGATTTCCTGAAAGTTCAATGAATCCATCTGGCCTTCCACATGCTGCAGGTTTCCAGTGCCAGAGGATGCAAAGCAGCCCCAGAGCATAACCGAGCCACCACCATGCTTAACTGTGAGCAGAGTGTTGTTTTCAGTGTATGCTTCATTCTTCCTCCAGACATACTGCTGATCCATCATGCCGAAAAGTTCCAGTTTTGTTTAATTGCTCCGCAGAACAGAATCCCAAAACTTCTGTGGCTTATTTATATGATTTTGAGCATATTGGAGCCAATTTTTCTTGTGCTATTGGATAAGTAGTGGTGTACGTCTTAGAGTTCTGACACGGAAACCTTTTGCGTTCAATAAGCGCCTTACTGTGCTCACTGAAACCTCAGTGCCTGTTGCCACTAAGTCTTGCTGCATGTCTTTTGGTTTTTCACAACATGCCTTCTCAGAAATCTGGTTGCAGCCATTGATAGCTTCATTTTTCTGCCCCATCCAAGTAATGTAACCACTGTTCCTTTAACTTTGAACTTGCAAACTATGCTTCCAACAGTGTCTCTAGGAACATTCAGTGCCTTTGCTATCTTTTTGTGTCCTTTTCCTTGTTTGTGAAGGCGATGATCTCTTCTCTTAACTTTTTAAACCATTCTTTTGACTTATTTTTGACTACATATTTTTAACATGCAGTCAAACATGACACCCAACAAACCCCTAGCTAGTTCAGGTATTTCATGTGTTCCAGCTCAAGCACACCTGGTGCAACTAATGAAGCCCTTGATTAGTTGCATCAGGTGTGCTTGAGACAACACCTGTTTTGCATTTTTGTGCTGTTGTGGGATTCCATTCAGGGGATTGAGACTGGGGAAGTCATTTTAAGTTGCATTTTCAGTTGAATTTGGGGAAACCACTTGAAGCATTCATTGTGTTGAGCTATTTCAATTGCTTTCGTTTTATTTGTTCATTGCAAACAGCTGAACTTCTGTACATTTTGACAGTAAACGTGATTTGCAATAGGGGTTGATCTGTGATATACGTTGTATGTTTCAGCAGAAGTGCCTTGTAAATAAACAAAAAGGAGTGAATCTCTTGTCTTAAATACAGTCATCCATCCAACCTTTTCATACGATGTGCAATGATGCGTCCTATAACATTCACAATATATAAATCTAAGAGCACAGTGATAGATAGCATCTAGTGGTTTAGCTGAAGTAAGTGCTGCTTGCATATAAATGACATCCCCATAATCCAAAATGGATAAAATAATAGCCTGGACTACTTATTTTCTAATATCAAAAGACTGACAAAAAATATTTGAATCAGACACATGAAATCTAGAGAATATCATGTATTTTGTTTTCTTAGCATTTAGCACAAATTAAAGATCTGAGAGTGCTTTCTGTAGTGCTTCAAAGTCAGATTGTAAATTGGCAATGGCTTGATTCATAGAAGGCGCAGTGAAATACAATATTGTATCATCAGCATAAAAAGGAATCTTACATTGTTTTATGTCTCTCTGAGATAGTTGAAGATTGCGTCAATGTCCTTATAATCATCCACAGCAACCGATTCTACTTTTTTTTTTTTTTTTTTTACTTCCAACCAGGAAGTCAAGGTTGTCATGCCTTCTCGTTGACAATCTAATATAGTTTTGCAGGCACCCAAGCCACCTGAGGAAGTTGCTAGAGCACTATGAGATGAGGAAATCCCTGCTGACGGTGCCTCTCTGCTCCCCGGGCGATGCTGGTCAACATGTATCAACCATGGGGCTTTCCAGTCACTTGTCAGATTTTTTCACAGTCAAGGCTTGAACATAACCTGGTAGATAACGTAATGTTACGAAAGAGTACCTCAGTGGGAGACAACCGAGAGGCCAAAAATCAATGTATTTTTCTTCCACTCACAATCAATTCTTGATAATGGCTTTGCCTTGTTGCAACTCCTTGCAACGAGGCAAGGCCACAATCAAGAGAGTAGACGTTCGGGATATTTGTTTTCCGATACACATGAGAATATGTTCCTCTGACACTATTTCTTTTATCTAGGTTCATTTAACAAGACAGTGGCAGACCCTCACAATAAATCCCTTACCATAGTGGGACTGCAGGATAACCAGGAATACACATTCCATCTGAGTGCACTCACCAAGGTTGGACCAGGCCCACGAACCACCGTAACTGTCAGGACCCAGCAAATCCATAAGTCCAACACTGCCTGGACTTTAGGTAGGGTGACACTAGGTCAGTTTTGAAATTACCCGAATTAGTTGATGTGCTGTCTTGAACTAAAATACAGATTTAAACAGAATAATCAAGTTATTCTAAACCGAGTAGAACTGACCTTATATGTTACAGTATTTTATGCTGTGTCTCGTGACAGACTCAACTCTCCTGGCAACTCCTCTGTTTCTACTGTTGGGGCTCTTCATACTCCTGTGGCCATTCTGCAAAACGTGAGATGCTTAATAATTCAACATTATTGTTTTATTATATTTTACCAGGTAAGTATGACTTCAAACACAATCCCATTTTCAGCAACAACCTGAGACAATTAGGGTTAACTCCAGTGATGGAGCCTCGGTCTCGAGACCACTCGAGACCACATAGATGTGAGTAGTAAATGTAGGGTATATTGTGTCACTTTGATGATTTATGACCCTGGTGAGCAGGGTTTCCAGATTGATTTGACAGGTGGGCGGGATATCCGGGTTGCAGGGTGGGACTTCCGGTGTGACGTATGGACTTCCTGTATGACGTGTGTTAGGGCGGAACTTCCGGAATGACGTATGCATGTCCAGTGACTTTGTGATTTATGATTGCATTGATGTATCCATGTTTGATGTTTCACAACGACTGATAAGCACCCCGGACGAGTGTTATAACAGGTGCGCTATGTTTGATGTTTAACAATGGTGTCTTAGGGTTCCGGAATGTTAAATTCCCAGGCAATAAATAAGTGTTATATCAGCGGCAAGGTGTTTGGTGTTTAACAAAAGGGCGCCAGGGTTCAGCAATGCCATAACCCCCCCCGGCATTTTATGTTCCGATAAGTGCTACAACAGATGTCCTACACCCAGGGGGGGTGTTAACCTTTCATGTTTTATTAGATGATTGGCGTGGTCTGTGTATTTAAACTACGTAGACCCCGGTGATGGTCATTCAGTATTGTCTGAGTAAACTTACCTACACATTAGAAACCATGGCGGATTGTGCAGCGATTTTGGGTGAAACACCATTGAAAGCTAACAGCTTAACCGCAGCTCAGCGAGTCGGCAAGAGATTACAAATGGACAGCAGAGACGCAATCAACATGCCAACCCCTAAGAAACCGATGCAGAGTTTACCCCGAATCCATCAACTAGAATCCATCAACGATTCTGGAAAATGTTGTTGCGGCTATTCTCCACAAAGCATGCATCGGATGTGAAGTGGACCACCCGAGCCAGAGAAGACATTCTTGTCTCGATCCGCCTGATTATTTTTTTGAGACCCATTATGACACTGTGGAGACAGTTTTAACACCGCGACTGAAACATGTGTTGGTCAAGGCTTTAAACGCATCAGGGTTTCATGCACCGATGACCGATGTTCACGTGGCCGCTGAGAACTTTCTGCATGAGCTCAAGTTGGAGCCGAACATCACATAGAGACTGAGTGAGAACAGGGATGAATACATGGATACATTTAATGAGGATGCTATATGCGACGCAGATGCGTCTTGGTGCGATGAAAGCAAAGAGTCTGTTGTCTAAGGATGGGTAACTTCAGTTGACGTGTTTACATGTATATAAAAAAATCCTATGTGGGCGTAGCGATTAAACAGTTGATGCACAAAGCTATCAGAGCAGTGTTGATGGTTGTAGACCTTTTAATAACCAAGATCATGTCAGTAAAAGTGTTTTAATAATCTGAACAAGCATATGGAAACGGTCAGGAATACACCTGATGATTGGCGGCAATTGTTGTCAAACAGTGTTGAAAACAGCTCTAAACAACTTTATGTATAAACTTCTAACATTTTCAAATGCTGACAACAAAGACTTTAAAATTGGGCACCTGTTATGTTTGTTTACGTGATAAAATTGTTGAGTAATGATGCTGTGGATGTAGATTGTATTTCTAAATTGTTTACAGATTTTCTAATCAGCAGAAATCTGAATGTTTGTGTAACTTTTCTGAATTTCTTGGATGAAAAACTCAAATAAAACGATGTTAAAGGTTTGTATTACTTTTGTATAAATGTATAACTTCTCATTATTGTCCGAATGCTCTACGATGTCTGAACAGGTTATGAAAAGTATTTACTACGACCCAGCAAACCCGGGTGCTTATGTGACAATAGCGTACTTGGAGAAAACCGGGGAGATCCTCAAAAATGGCGAGGCAGATGACTGGCTACTCGCCCAGGATACATACACGCTACACAGGCCTGTAGCTAAACACATTCAAAGAAATAGAGTTATTGTTCATGATATAAATTCACAATTTCAGCTGGATTTGGTTGACATGAGTGCTTATAGTGTGGAAAACGATAACATGAAATTTGTTAACATGCATAGATGTATTAAGTAAATACACATGGATTCGTGTGCTGAGAAATAAAGGCACTATCGAGGTAAAGCGAGCATTTGAAGACATTTAAAAGAAGGAAGAGCACCACAAAAAGTCCAAACGGACAATTCACATTTTGAAATGTTAATGAAGGAGTACAACATAAAACATTTTGCTACAGGAAATGATGTCAAAGCGAGTATCGTTGAGAGATTTTATAAAACCATTAAATCACGAATGTGGTGGTATCTCACAGCTGCCAACACTCATCGTTATGTTGAGGTTATTCAAGATTTAGTTCATGGATACAACCATAGCTACCATGGGTCTATTAAGATGAAGCCTGCTGACGTTTGTGAAGAAAATGTTAGACTAGTCCTCAAGAATCTGTATAGTACAACAATAATGAGAAATGGTAATCAACGTTACAAGTCTCGGGTTGGGGATACTGTGAGACTCTCAAAGTTGAGAGGAGCGTTTACAAAAGGCTATGAAAAAGGGTACACAGATGAATATTTTACAATAACAGAATGCATTCCGCGGGTACCTCTGGTGTATAAAATAAAAGATTACGATGGTGATGTGATCGTTGGGCCCTTTTATGAACAGGAATTACTGAAAATAATCGTGGCTAAGTATAAAACTTAAAGTGGAAGCAGTTCTGGATGGGAAAGTACAGAAAGGGAAGAAAATTAGTCTTGTGAAATGGCTTGGTTGGCCTGAGAAATTCAACAGCTGGATATCATCAGAACAAGTCCTTGACCTAGAAACTGGATAAAAAAGGATTTGCAGGATCACGTCATTTACATTGACTGCGATCAGCATGGGTGAAGGTGGTTTCTACAAAACGCTGCCCAGTAACTCGTCGAGACATGTTTATCCAAACAATTCGAGTTCGAGCTATACCACAAAATTTGCCAAAGGTATAGATTTGAAAGGTGATTGGGAAGTATCTTTGATAGAATTCCAATACCCTATTCATCGACACAGATATAATTGATTATCAACGAGTTGGTGACAGTCACGAACCGCTGTTGAGAACTATACATATTGCAGGGAAAAAGAACGAAGTTGTCACAGTGACATACGACAAGCCACACTACGCACCTAAGAGTCAGTTTGATGAGATCTGTATTGAAGTAAAATCTGATCAGAATCAGCTGGTTTCATTCGTAGTGGGAAAGGTGATTGCAAAATTACACTTCAGACCCGTCAAACAATCTTTTAGACTATAAGATGCAGCCTCAGAAACTCTACGATGATCCTCAAAGGAATGTTGAATACTACACAACACAGGCCGGTAACGGTTTACCAAGGTATCATGGTAGCGCTGCAATGTATGGGGCCTTTTCCGAGGGCTTTTCCGGATGGCAGTACCTTTGTTGAAGCGTGGGTTCTCAATAGCAAAACCAGATCTGAAAAATGCAGCGAGGAATATAGTTGGCGATGTAGTCAGCAGTGTTATGTCACGACAAACAAAACAGTAGGACGGTTCTGGATTGATGGTTATGACTCGAGGTGTCAGAAAGAGACCACCTGGTAGGAGGAGCCTACCAAAGAGTAAAAAACGCAAGACTGAGACAAAAACAAGAGCCACGTTTAAAAGAAGGCATACAGCTCGTAGGATACTCAAAGGGAACACCACAAAGTTGATTAAGAACATATTTTAGGAAGATGGCACTCCTACACCGTATGTCTGGTGAACGTATGAAAACCGAGTTGGATTTATTCACAGTTCCTTTCACACAGACATTTATTGAGAAAAATACATACATTGAAATCCCGACCCTATCAGCAATATCAGACGAAGCCCCTCTGGAGTTCTTTATTGCAGGAAATGGCGAAGACTACGTTGATCTAAACAATTCTTCGTTGTACCTACGTGTAAAAGTCACTAAACCGGACGGAACTAATATTGATGCCGGAGCAAGTGTTGGGGTTATCAACTACTCCATAGCCACCCTATTTTCACAAGTGGATGTCTCCTTGGGTGATCGTTTAATTAGCCAGAGTAGCAACACATACCCCTACAGAGCCGTTATACAGGTGCTGGTCATATAATTAGAATATCATCAAAAAGTTGATTTATTTCAGTAATTCCATTCAAAAAGTGAAACTTGGATATTATATTCATTCATTACACACAGACTGATATATTTCAAATGTTTATTTCATTTAATTGTGATGATTAAAACTGACAACTAATGAAAATCCCAAATGCAGTATCTCAGAAAATTAGAATATTACTTAAGACCAATACAAAAAAAGGATTTTTAGAAATGTTGGCCAACTGAAAAGTATGAACATGAAAAGTATGAGCATATACAGCACTCAATACTTAGTTGGGGCTCCTTTTGCCTGATTTACTGCAGCAATGCGGCATGGCATGGAGTCGATCAGTCTGTGGCACTGCTCAGGTGTTATGAGAGCCCAGGTTGCTCCGATAGTGGCCTTCAGCTCTTCTGCATTGTTGGGTCTGGCGTATCACATCTTCCTCTTCACAATACCCCATAGATTTTCTATAGGGTTAAGGTCAGGCGAGTTTGCTGGCCAATTAAGAACAGGGATACCATGGTCCTTAAACCAGGTACTGGTAGCTTTGGCACTGTGTGCAGGTGCCAAGTCCTGTTGGAAAATGAAA
>JACXGI010003006.1:39774-56329 GCA_016801175.1 Esox masquinongy | reverse complement strand
CCCGTTTGATGTCTTCAAAGCCCCGCCGTGGACGCTTGAGGCTTCTAATGGGGTGTGAGGGCCGACGCTTCTTCCGCGTCTCAGGCGTTGTTCTTGGACGGGGCGCCGGAGGGAAACCGTGCGCACGGAGGACGAGATGAGCTCACACTCGGACGCCCTCCCAGGTTTAGGCCGGTGGGCCAGAGAAGCTCACATAAGGACACCGACAAGGAATGTTCAGAGATTAAATGATGAGGCTGTTCCACTGCTTAAGTGGGGAACAAAGCAGGGTCTTAATGATTTTGTGATGGGCCAGGACACGTACACGAATGGCTGTGCGCTGCCCGTATTAGAGTATTTTGGGACTTACGAAGCATTACAGAGTCAAATCGAAATATTTAATCTGTACATTTTTGCCAGCAGTTGGCTACAGCAGCCTCCATCCCACTGCTGGCTTCACTCTGGAGCTGGGCAGGGTCGGTCTTGGTCGGTGCCTGTATTAAAGACCAGATGCTGCTGGATGTGGTTGTTGGAATGGCGTTGGTTGTTGATTTTGTGGCATCTGGACAGCTCAATCAATATAAAACCACTTACAAAAGGCCCGGCCTAATCAAGCTGCCAGAATGCCATCTTACCATGATGCAAGGTAATGAGGCCTCGTGCAGATGGATCGCGACGTTCAGTTGCCGTACGGTACGTTTCAAAGCAATCGTCCCAATCCATGTGACGCGTCACTACGGAGGTAACAACGCGGCGTGGAGAGTCTGATTCCATCTGTGATGACACCAGGGCAGATGCTTACCATGATCCATAACGGCATTCTGTTAAATACCTCTTCTGACGAGGTCCCAAGAGAGGGCAGGTTTGTAGGCCCTGGACTGGCCCAGCTGGCTGCTGCCGGAAGATTCCGGAGGCTACCAGATTTTTCTGGCAGGGCGCTGGTGCAACGCTGATTCATGGGGTGCGGGCGCATTTGCGCCACAATGTTGAATATTTCCTTTTCATAACTGGCCAGACGTTGATTGTGAATAAATAATGACATTTTACAACAACCTAGCCTGGCAGATGAGTTGCGGATTGCACTCCACTGAAAGGAATGCGTTGCGTTCCGCCGTAACGCATATGGCTTGATGCATTCTGCCTGCACGATGCTTAACTCTATATATTCTATTCAGAGTAGAATAGAATATATAGTTTACCTACAAAACTTGACAGTCAGTTGATGAAGTTACAGTGGATAAAGTAACCAGCTAACCATGACTTAAACATATGTCTAATAATGAGCTAGTCACAAGTTGTTTTTGCCAATCTGTAATCATAATTAGCTAGGTTAACTAGTTGGCTTATATTTATAGTTATTCATCCACTCTTGACAGTGGCTGCATCTACTATTAGCTAGCTATCATGGTCATCACAATTGAGCACTTTGCGTTGGCTAGCTGAGCTGTTTTTTGTTAAGGAAACAGTTGAGATGACTTAAATTATTTTATTTGTGAGAGGTATTGTTAAATTTCTCTTTTAATTTTACATTTGTGGTTACTCCTGTTTCCGGATTTGAGACGAGTGAATTGGTCCGCCATATTCTTTGTTTTGGTCAGATAGCTTGGTGTTGGCGTATTTAACACTTGCCCCAAGACATTGCCCTGCATCTTTTGAATGGGACATTAAATGGGTGTCCTGACTTTGTCCCGGGTCACAGAATTTCCCATGGCACTTCCCATAAGAGTAGAGGTGTCATACCTGAAGTCCTGGATACATTTCTAATCTGGGCCTCATACTATACAGGTCACTTAATCATCCCAAGCTTTCAGTTGGTTCATTAGTTTCCTCTCCACCCCTTGTAACTATCGTAGGTCGTAGCTGAAAGTGAGAATGTGTTCTCACTTGACTAACCAGGCTATGTAAGGGGTAAATAAAATAGAAAACATTGGTTGTTGATTCATATAATAAACTGCAAGTACATAAATGACTGCATCTACTACAAACACAGATATTGTATAGAAACCATATGTTAGCTATTTAGGATCGGGTAATCAAGTGAAGTTTTTTTCAGGTCCTGTGTAGCCTATTGAAGAACTGGAGCTATTGAAGAAAACAAGCCTGCGGTTGCAACACAGTGGACCAACACAATGTAGTACCACAACAGTGAGGCATTGAACAAACATTGCACAAGCACTGAGAATGTTAAAGAGCGACTACCGACACCTATGACATATGTCAACTATTGCTTATTATTATTCTAAAAATGGAAACTAGAAGATATCCAGTATCAACAATAGGTGGTCACGTTCTGTGTTAAAGTGTTACTGCGCCAGCTGGTTTGTTCCACGCAGATTGTTTCTGACACTGATGGAGGCTATATGTTGTTCCTGAACCAGCCCCCAGAACCACAGTTACCACAGAACACTGCCATGTCATAACGCCTCTTGCCCAGAACTTACCCCCACCACCACTACCCCACACTCCACTGGAATTCTGGGAAACCCACAGCACACACACCAACCGCTAGACCATTGTAGCTCCAACTGTCTCTTTGGAACAGTGGTTCTTGAACTTTTTTTTACAGAACGTATTTTTGAATACAATTATGGCTTCAGGGCTCTGTAATTGATTTTGACAATTTTGACTAGCAGAGGAAGGATACAGGTGGTGTTGAGAGGGGAGAAGGGGGTGAAGTGCCCCTAAGATCCTAAAACCTAGAAAGCCCAAACCTTGCTGTAATTAAGTAATCAGCAAAGCTGGACTGGGAGTTTGCAGGGACTGACAAATTTTGAGATTTTTTCTTTTTTTGCCCAATTATTGCACAACAAAATCTGGATTCACATTTAAAATCGTCCCACATTACCATTAAATAACGATTACAACCTAGGCGAGGCTGTCACAGGCTGAATCTGAAGCTGTTAATAACCTAAGATGGTCGACCTTGAACATACTGAATTGGATCGGGCCATAAAGACGTCCAACTTCGTGGAAAGAAAAGCTAATGGGTCGAGAAGTAATTGCTGCATTGTTTTAGTGGAAACGCTGAGGAGTCAGGACGGTTGAAGATTTTAGGATTTATTTGAGTCCCCCAGAACACAAGAGTGGGGGTAACAGCTCATTATTTTTAATGTCTCATTTCAAAGTCTGATTTATTCAAAGGGGACATGAGGCTGGGTAGCTAAGAGTTCATCTCTAAGGGTAACCTTCGGATAGGGATGCTTTTCTGGAGCAGAGCTGAATGATGTACAGAGGCAATGGAGGCCCAATGCTGTGATTGATTCGGTTTCAGAGTTAATGTATTGTATTGTATCTGGTAGACAAGTGTGACAATGGATGTCAACTGAATAGTGGTCCATCAAAATAAAATAAAAAGCACACTGCATTCTACGCTCCCAGCTGTGATTCTATCCTTAGGTCGTCATTCTGTACCTTTTTGTCTTTGGTAACTGCTCAAAGCTAATGGACATCATATTTTAACAGTTAAAAGACAATCAGACAAAAAAACAGGGCTCCAACGATGTCCTGCTCCAGTCAGAATGGGCGAGGGCAGTCCCTGAAACTACATGCAGGATTCCGATTGGCTCGTTGCTACCACTCCTGTGGCCCGCGTGACCGCTAGAACAGTGCTGTCCAACAAAATAAAAGTGCTTTTGTAATTAATGTCAAAATAATATAAACTAAAATGTGATGATTCTGTAGATATGCATTCTTATTTGCTCTGGCACAGAACTCGCAGTTTGAAGTGATTGTGTTCAGTCGGCCAAGAAAATTGGCCATAATTATTATCAAATGGACCACTTAAACTGAATCTACAGAAAATTACTTTGAATGAATACTCTGACATCCTGGTCCAGGAAGGCAATATGTTTTCATCTCAAAACTTGCAGTTAAAATACTTAGCACTGAAAACTCAGAATATTACACAATTTGGGTTAGTTGATATAGACAAAATAGGCTTACAAAGGCATGTTTTATACTGTATATTCAAGAGCAAATCTAAGCATGCTTTTTTGTGTGTATTCCAACCGTCATTAAGGTTTATGGTTCCAGGATTACCCACCTATCAACACTTGTCTATTGAGACTCTGAGGGAATGACAAATCTGAACAAACCAGAAAAAAGGTGTAATTTACAACCCAAACCCACAGTTATTCTGTTTGTTTCTAAATCTAAGTATTCTGTTTCTGAATCGAACTCCATTCTTTTTATGAATCTAACTCCATTATTTTTATAAATCTAACTCCATTCTTTTTTGAATCCAACTGAATTCTGTTTATGTCACTGTCTGTTATTGGGACTTCCCCTCTGTCGCCATGTCAATGTCTCCCCCAATACACAACCTAGATCTTTTAAAATCACGTCTCACTGTCTCCAGACAGATAAACGATTCACTTGGTCTGCAGATAGATAAACATCTCACTTTGTCCCCCGGTAGATTAACAACTCACTTTGTTTTCAGACAGATAAACGATTCACTTTGTCTCCAGATAGATAAACATCTCACTTTGTCCCCTGATAGATAAACATGTCACTTTGTCTTCAGACAGATAAACATGTCACTTTGTCTCCAGATACATCAACGTCTCACTTTGTCTCCAGATAGATCAACGTCTCACTTTGTCTCCAGACAGATAAACGTCTCACTTTGTCTCCAGACAGATAAACGTCTCACTTGGTCTCCAGATAGATAAACATCTCACTTTGTCCCCTGATAGATAAACATGTCACTTTGTCTCCAGACAGATAAACGTCTCACTTTGTCTCAACATAAATCCTCATCAAGCAGGAGGCTGGGTGGCCAAATGGCCTCAATGCAAATGATATGTCTACGTCTCTGTTTTAGTGCCTAACAGCAGCGTATCTCAGCAACATCTCACAACAGTAGGCCAGCCAAGTGAGAGGGAGGGAGTCAGAGCCTGGACTGTCGAGGTCAAGGTGTGGGTCTACTGTTGCAGCGGCACACGACTGCTGGCCTGGAAGGGAGCCACCCACCCAGCACCACCACCTTCCTCCATCCATCCCTCCCTCCATCTCACCATCCCTCCCTCCATCCATCTCCCCCTCAATCCCTCCATCCATCCCTTCCTCAATCCATCCAGATCCCCCTGAATACATCTCCCTCTCAATCCCTTTCTTCCTCCATCCCTCTCTCCCCTTAGAGACGAGAGGAGACAGGAGCTCTTATCGATCATCCCTCATCCCAACCCAGGCTTTCATCTCCGGCCAGCGGGCTGTCCTCCTGGCAGTCTTCACAAGAAAATATGTGGAGCCCTTGCAAGAACAACTGGGAAACATTCCCAATAACCCAAGAATGTTGGAGAATGAAAGTAGGGAGGGTTTTCTTCCTATATCTGCTGCTTTAGATGTGCCATTTAGACAATTATATTGTTGTTGTTGCTATAATAATGAAGACGTTCATTTTCCTTCGCTGAATGCACATGAAGTAGAAATGATGATCACAGCACATGAAAACCAATCTAGCAATTTATTTCAGTAATGACATTAGCTTATGTTGTGAATGTCTATGTGTGTCTGTTTATATAAGAGATCAAAAGAAAAACATCCTTTGACTTGACCTTGTATGTTGCCTACACACTGAGCGACGCAAAGGATTCAAAATGCAATGATAAGTGGACGGTTTCTGCTTTTTCTTTTTTTTTAAACACAGTGAATCTCTGGTAGTGTGGAAATGCCATATGGTACATCCAATGGGTAGAGATGTGACTGAGACTAAGGAACCAAACATACAAAATAAAGACCATGGATGCCTACTGACAAGACAGTGTGACAAGTAGCTTTCAGATCATACAAGATCCATGCGAATGCTTGGGAAATGGTGTCTCTGCAGTGCTTTGGTCATCAATCTGTGCTGGTTCCTAGTTTGAATCCGGGCCCAAGTGTCTCGCTCCCTTTCTATCCTATGTGTCTTTTTTGTATTTTTCCATCCCCAGTGTCCAGGTCCATAGCGCTAAGAAAATAACCAATCCTTCTCCAGGGGCCCCAATTAGAAATTAATTTCCACTAGGCACCCTGGGACCGTGCTGAGGCCCCCGACTAGGTATCATCTCATAACACTAATATTAGCAGTAATGACTCCATTTCCTTATCGTTCTCATAATTAGGGCCCGTTTATTTGCTTTGTCATGTTCCAGCGCTAGATAGGGCTTTTGTTATTAGAAGCAGTGAGGGACCCATGCGGGAACTTATTCAGATGGGGATGGGAGGGCTAGGAGCAAAACACGCAGCTGTTAACGAGTCCACGTGCACGCGCGGGAGGAACTCACGCACCGACGCATGCAGGAACACATCGTGTATGCGCTCGTTTTCCCGCACACATGTACTAGCAGACACACACGCACACAGACAAACACACACACACCTCTTCATCACGCAATGAAAGATTCTCCCAGACCCCCGGTCAGTGAAGATGTGAGCAGAGGAGGCTATTTAAAGGTCTTAACGGTAGCTTGCTGAGTCAAGAGCCCAGCAGCTCTCTGTGTAAAGGGCCCATAATGGACCATCAGGACTGAATAAGCAGAGGCTCACTACCCTCCTCTCTCCTCCCCGGCTGGAAACCAAGGCTAATTAATTGGCCCCATTGTCCCGGAGGAAACAAAAAGGGAGGGAAGGGGTTAATGGGGAAGGGAAGCTCACATCGGCTTCAAGCTTGTTCTTACTGACTGTTTCTGCCAGCGACTTCAAGCATATTCTGGCTGGCTCTCTCTATGCCTCTCCATCGCTCTACCTCGCTGAGTCTGTCTCCCTTTCTCCCTTAATTCAGTTTCAATTTAAAGGGCATAGGAGACGTTTGTTAACATTGTCAAAGCAAGTGGACAAAAGACAAGTGTAATAAATGACATGTCTGTCTGTCTTTCGATTTATCTGTCCATGTATCTATCTTTCTATCTCTCTCTCTAGTTGTGAAACCAAGTTCTCTCTTTCCTCTATTTCACTCTATTTATTTCTAAAAAAAAACAGTTCTAACTCTGGTGTATGTGTGAGTGTTTGGGTGTGTTTGTGTTTGTGTGTGTGTGTGTGTGTGTGTGTGTGTGTGTGTGTGTGTGTGTGTGTATACATGTGTATATGTATGTGTGTGTGTGGGATGAGATCTCCCCCCTCTCATCGGTCTTATCTGTGAGACCTAATGGATGATGGATTAACCCATGGATCACCCCTGGCAAATTGAGATGACCTCGCAAACGGTCCCCTAAGAGCCTTCCCTAGCTGTACGCATTCCACCTCACACACCCACAAACACTCCTGCAAACACACACACACACACACATCAACAAACACACATACATACATACATACAGGTTTATTCTCCCACTATCCCTTTATGTCTCTCACTCTCTCACACACACAGACACACACTCGCACACTCCCTGCTAAAGGGAACTCCAATGATTGGGGTCAATCTCACCCCACGATCACCTGTACAATAACAGCTTTATTGTCCACAGAAAATGGAAAAATAGACAAGCAATGTTTCAGAAAACAAGGATGGAAATTGGAATTCTGACAACCATGTGCACTTATTATCTTTAATCCAATCACAACCTGACCCTGAGACCTCTGCAGCTTAAACACACACACACACACACACACACACACACAGTGCTCTTTGTGACCTGCCTCCATGGCGACAGGGAAACAATCCCAGGCTGCACTACTTGTGGCCACCCACTGTCCGTCCAGTCCCTCTGTTCCTGACATATGTGGGAAAGACAAAGACAATGTAGTGGGACAGATCAATCACCTCCATCCATAACTCTCCTACAACGACCACAGGGAGACGTTCTGCTCGGACATCAGATGATTGCATTTCAGTATCAGCAATAACCAAAAGAATGAGTGCTATGGATTTCAGTATTTGAAGTGTTTTTTTGTTTTTTTTTAAAGTCAGTCTACCAAATTGGATTTTCAAATAGATTAGGAAAAGCTTCCCAAACTGCCTGTCACCAAGCTATCCTCGCTGGAGACATATGTCCTTGTGATGTTGTGGACATCCTGACTCCCTTGCGAGATTGAAACAGATCGTGAACGAGGATCTGAAATCATCACGGCCGGCTACATAGTTCCATTCACCAGAGGACTTAAAAAGTCCACTGGTTGTACCAAGTACAATGGAAAGTTTATTAAAAAAATAGACGGAACTGCCAGGCACCCGTGTTTCCAGCAGAAGCAGAACCAGATTGCCTGAGTCTTGGACCCCAACTGGCATAATGATGCAGTGCCACTAAGAAGGCTGCCCTTACTAGACATCAGAATTCACAAGCACAACAGGATCAGAAACACACTGAACTCACGCTTTCCACAAACGACAGGGTGCAGTCTTCCCTACAGAGGGCAGTGCGGAGTAAAGGTCATGCTCACGTTAATCACAAACAAGTCGGTGCGACGGTGCCTATTAGACTGGACCCTCTCCGTGGGCCTGGTGGGCTTGTCCTGCCTCTAGGTGGTCCTGTCGTCGAGCGGTGGGACCTGGGTCGGGCGCAACATCCACGGCAACAGCCTCACCTTGAGCCGCGCTCCTTGAAACGCCCACACACACGTCTGTGTGTTACGGCCCCTGTGACAGCTCAACACTCGGGGCCTTGTCGAGTCGCTTGTTTAAATGCTCCAAGACTTGGGTAAGGTTGTGTTGCTAAGAGGACACATGCTCATTTGTGCTCAGCGCATTGCCTTTAGGCTAGAACAAACAGATACAGTTGGAATGTAAAGAAAAACGTTTATGACTTGTACAGATCTCTCTACCTTATGTCATATACTCTCACACACAGAAGCACCATAGCATACTAAATTAACTGACCAGCGCAGGTTTAATACCCCCCCATCTGTATTTTTCACTTGCTCTTCCTCACTCTTGCTTTCTCTTTTTCTGGTCCCCTCTCTCTCTTCCCAATCTTTCTTGCTTTCGTTTCTCTCTTTTTTCCCCTCTCTCTTCCTCACCCCCCAGTCTCTCTCCCTCCCCATATTGTATATTTGCCTTGGCTCCCAAAACTTGCCGATTGCCCGGTAACCGCCCGGTAACCGCCACACAGCGTAGCTGAGGTCATCAGCTGTGATGCTCCACAGCAGTGCCTTGATCCCTGGCCTCAGGAACGGGTAACACGCACACCGCTGGAGCTACTATGCCGCAAACACACACACACACACACACACACACACAC
Source organism: Esox masquinongy (assembly GCA_016801175.1). Classification (NCBI taxonomy): domain Eukaryota; kingdom Metazoa; phylum Chordata; class Actinopteri; order Esociformes; family Esocidae; genus Esox; species Esox masquinongy. Next base: position 47,195 of record JACXGI010003006.1, on the reverse strand, counting down.
ACACACACACACACACACACACACACACACACACACACACCGCTTGAGTCCACCACACACAGACACTATCCCCCCTGTGTTTTTCTGCTCTGTTTACTGCTCTCTTTATGATCTCTGACAATTTGGTGACACTTTAACAGGCTAGTCAACTCAGCTATTACCGTGACCAATCAGAGACGGCTGTACAGGGGTATGTTGCCATACAGGGAGAAGACCTGATGACTTCACAGTTAAGGCAATGCATGGGAATGATAATGGGGGTATCTGATTGTGGAGATGAAATGGTTGTTAAACACAGTATATGCTGCAAATATACCAGGTGGGTTTGGGAATGGTCACTGTACACTAGTGGTGTTCAAACATTCAGCACGGACTTGATTTTATTATGTGAGAATTTCTGTGGGACTCCACCACAAATATAAAAAAACAATATTTCTTTTTTTTTTTGCTAATTCATTACATTTCAATCTTTCTTGAAAATCAATAAATAAATTGAACTTAATAAATGTAATAAAATTGTTTTTCATGTTCCTTTTCAAAAAATGTTTATTTATTGTCCCATACAACGGGCTGTAATTAAAACAAAATCCCTTAACAAGAAAAAGAGAGTTTTGGAGAGCCCATTGCCTTTCCCAGGCCTTGACTTTCAACACCATTGGTGAAAGCTAATTGCAGATAGGCAAAACCAGACGGCCTATCCATTCCACACACTTCATACTGGAACGCTGAATGGAAAATGTCTGTGTACTGTTTTCTCTGGCCAGGCTTAGGTTATGGGGTGCCTGCAGGTTGGTCTGCCAGCTCCCTGGAAATGCCTGTTATCTAGCACTTGCTTTGGGTCTGTGCCCTACAGCTCACAGGGGCTCATAGTAGAGTAACGCCACTGTTTAGACAACCTGTTACAAGGAACCAAGGCGACTCCTTTAAAACAACCTATAATTCATTCATAATTCAAGTCACAGTGGGGATAGCCTGTATAATCCGTACATTTTTGCAATTTGTTCAATTCCTGTTTGATCATACAGAGTGAGTCTCTTTTCAGTGGCATTTCTATTAGAGCAGGAGTGAGTCATGTTACTGAGAACTGAATCGTTAGAATGTGTGAATAACTCACCCATGTTGTCTGCTGCTGGCTTTAACTGCTCACTGATTGTGCGGTGGCCGGTCCCCCGAACCACTGACCTTTCCATTACACCTCCCTTCATTCGTCCGTCCACAGCTCTGCACTGAAGCAACCTCTCTCACCCTCTACCCCCCATCTCGTTCCCCCTCTCATCATTCCACACCCCCTCACCCTCCTGCCTTCTCTCTCATCCCTCCATCTCTCCGCAATAAAAATATAAAAATAACACAGCCCCACGCTGGGACGTGTAGCTTTCGCTCCTGACACAACGCCTCTCAGTTAATTCATTAGCTGATCTGGCCCCGGAGGGGAAACAACCTCGCCTGTCTCTGTTTTGTAAACATCTGTTGGCAGACTAAACGAGTGAGACATGGTATTGACAAGAAGGATGCAAACAGCTGAACGCGACTGTCTGTCAAGGGCTTTTGTGTCGAGCGCCAAAGGAGGACAATGTTGAGGGGAGATCCGTAAGGTGGGAACGCTCCATGAACGACCACAGCCACTGATAGACAGCCTGAGGAACACCGATGTGCTGCAACTCCCAGAGCACGTTGAGTCACTCAACACCGTTACGCCGATAATGAGAGACAAAAGAACAGAAGAAATCAGAAGTGAAGGTCTTCCATTCCATGCCGGTTGGTTAACACTGAATTCACATCACCATCCGACCCAATTACCTACAGCTGTTGTGAGAGTTCTGATTAGAAAAGCATGGGATCTGCTTCATTGAAACGGTGGCTTTTTAACGCACTCTCACGATCAAAGGGGAACATGTGTTTTGTGCAGACAGGCGCCAGCACACTTTGGAGGCTGTAAGGTGATGACATCACAGCGATAGACCAGCGATGTTAAACCAATGATCATGGACGGACTTCAACCAGCCAGTGGAGGCAAACACAGAGCCAAAGAGTAATGCAATATTCTCCTCCTGCACAACAATATGGCTTCGTTTTTAACAAACAACATCACTTCCCACCAAACAGCCACTCTGAACAGGGTTAAGGTTGGGCTTTTCTGGCAGAGTCAATGAGGGAAAATGCACTCATGAAAGCACACACACAAAGTTAGTGGTGTGTCTGTATTGCATTATGTGCTAAAACCTAACCAGTGAAACGAAACAAAAAGCCCATAAATGCAGGAGCATGACATTCCTTGAAAAGTCTTCAACTATAAAACCTCAGAATGCATTTTTGTGTCTCCTGTCAATCAAACACAACACAGATCGGTCAGCATTATGATGCGAGCCTTGTCATGGTTGTGGAATCTGTCGGAACAATGTGTTTCTAAATGAAGTGTGTTTACCTTATGCAACCAGGGGGAATTCGATATGTTGGGATTGCTTTTTTGTTTTTGTCCATTCATATATATGGCAAAAATAAATACAAAATACATTTGTCAAAGCAATTAGATAAGGTGCACATAAAACATATGCTCAAAACATATGCTTGTTTTATGTTCAGGAAAATTCTAAAACATTTGTTTTTAACATAAGTTAAGCAATCTTGAAGCAACTGTAATTTGAATTAGCAGTGGCATAGAGAATGACTTGTCAACATAGAACTAATATACCGTATCAACTCTTGTGCACATTCTTTAGTCATTCTGAAAGTGCCTTTCATATTTAACCAAGTTTTGCTATGTTTTGAAAGGCTGGAAGAGCACAACAGTTCAAGTGGGCAAAAAGGTGAATCGATATGACATTGCCTGCTCTCAGGGAATCCTTAACAACAGAAAGGAGAGAAGGCAGTACTACGTTATAGCTGTTTGCTGTTACAGGTTACAGTCTATAGTAGCCAATACCCCTATTTCTCTTTATCACTATCTCTTTCTCTCAGTCACACACACGCTCTCTCACTCTCTCTATACCTCGCTAATGACTCTTTTGCGTGTTTCCAGTACCAGCCTCCACACCTCGTTCTCTTCCTCTGATGTTCTCCGCCATATATAAAGTGTTTCCATTCTTCAAATACCCTGTCAAACTATATTATCGGCCAAAGCTGGCAGTTTGTCAAAGAGAAAATTGCATTTTGAATTCTTTAAATGACGTCTGGCTGTATTGGATTATAATAGCTTTGGGATCTTCAGCTGCTTAAGATAACAATAGGATATTACTTTTCATGTGTTCATTTCACTAGGTTTCTCTAGTGAGTGATCGTTCATGATCTCAGTCTTCCTTGGACATTAACCAGAAATTTTGACGTGTCAACTTTAAACGCAGATCATTTCTCATCTTATAGTCAAAAAGAGAAACAGAGAGAGACAGTCGGAGAAACAGAGACAAGAGAGAGACAGAGAAAGAAAAGAGATCCAACACAACAGGTTCTATGTCAGAGGTTGACCTTGCTCGGGGGAAGGGGGGGTGTGACCCTGTCCTTGGAGGTATTTTTACCAAGACCCATTCAAGGACCAACATGCCAGTCCTGGACAGCTGTGAATGTGTCCCATCCGGAATAGTGCCGTACGACTCCTCTAATATTCTAGGAAACCGTCATCTTCACGGCGTCGAGCCTCAGTTCAACTCATTCACGCGCTGGTCTGACTGACCATTGTCATGAGATCAATGTCGTACAGACTGATGGATTGCTGTTGCTCATCTGGTACTGATCCTGGAGCTGACACTGACCACGGAATTAATTAAACTGAACGGAAGGTTATCAAAAGGGACGCCCAATCACTCCTCGTCCCTCCCACTGTAGCGGGAAAGGGGAAACGGAGGGGGTGCACACTCTCCCCCTCTGACACACTCGCAGATACGTTCGCTCCGGCTGTATCCAACGGCAGGCCACCCCGGCGGCGGTATTTTACACGGAGAGCCAGTGATATTTCAACACGCTCTCCCGCCGGTCACGTGGAGGAGTAGCAGAGGAGACGTGGATGGCAGTGCACTTCCAGGCCCAAACGACTTACAGATGGGCCGGTCCTGCAGCCCGGCCTGGCCCGCGACCATCGCCGTTAATTAGCTGTGGCCCGCTGCCACGGATCTGGACGTCCTGCTGGAAACAGAACCGGCCACCCTCCTTTCATCCTGCTTCTGCCGTCAAATGCAACAGAATCCTCTTTGGCCCTCGTTCGGCACAGATGCAGGCAGGTGGTCCGGGTCTTTTAAGAAACCCGTGGCTTCACACCGAGCACAAGGTTTGGCGCGTTCCTTATCGGTTAGGGTGGTGTTCTACTATTATAGCTGGTTTCAGTGAGTCCACAGTTAAAGGCGCGGTTGAAGTCGTACCATACGCCTGTAGGTTTTAAACGCGGGGTCGGGACATTTGTTTCGGACCGGTGCGTGTGTACGCATCTTTAACAAACTGATTCAATAACTGAGGCGTGGCTGGTTTGGTAGTGCTTTAAAAGTTAAGGAGCTTGTCGTTGCATGAGGGAGGCTATTCGCCTGTCTGAAGCCAAGACGATGCCGGGATAGTTACGAAGGGAGAGGATCGAGCATTCCATTAAGGTGCAAAGTGCAAACTACTCTGTCACTTTTTTCTCACCTCTGCTTCTCACTTCTTTTGTTTGCCGGGGCAGGGCAATGGGTGTCGGGGCGGTAGGCATTGTTGACAGTGCGGCGGTAGCCCTTTGAAGACGGATCGATGACAGTTCATAAAGGATGGCGGTTCTTTGGTGGCAGCTCAAACATTAACCAGACCACAGTTCGGTCCTCCAGCCCCCGGATCACATCGCTGGAACAACAACCGTGTAAATCTATTCAAAGAGCTGTCTATTCAGCATTTCTGCTGTTCACCTTGAACATGGGCACCGTGTGTTTGTGAGGGGAAGAAGGTTCATGGCCATGCATGGAACAGCTAAGGTCATGTGCAGACAGTGTGAGATTCTGTACCCTTTTAGTCAGTTGTAGTAGTCCCCTATATATCTTATCTGCAAGCTGCCGTGTAAATATAAATACAAGCCATTCACATTTTCTTGACAACTTCTCAAAATTGCTCATCTTAAACAGTTGTTCCCCAGTCGCTAATCGAAAATACTAAAAAGCTATTTCAGGTGAAAACCTTTAATTACTCCTGACTGACACAGCATGCCTTTGTTGATTCTGTCAGTGGCCCTTGGGGAAAATCAGAAAAGACAACAGCAACACGCTGCTTCCTCTAAACAAGTGGTTAGAGCATTTAAGCGCAATTATCTGAAGTCTCTACGTCGGTCCTTAACCATAGTTGCCTTTGCCTGTCATCCGACCGTTTCAGAATAACAACCTAGGAGCGTTCTGGAGGGGTATCACTCGGGTTGCTTATTTATTTGATGTAACCAGGCGAGACAACCGGCAGGTCTGCTCAAATATTCCACGCGATGCGGCCGTTCGAGGCCGAATAAGTGAAGACGTCTTCTAGTCTAACAGAGTGCTTTCTTGAGCGAGGAGATCTATGGAGATTTGGACGGGACCCGAGTAAATGTCTGTGCCAAGTCACTGATATGCTATCTCTGATATGCTATCACTGATATGATATCTCTGATATGCTATCACTGATATGCTATCTCTGATATGCTATCACTGATATGCTATCTCTGATATGCTATCACTGATATGCTATCTCTGATATGCTATCTCTGATATGATATCTCTGATATGCTATCTCTGATATGCTATCTCTGATATGCTATCACTGATATGCTATCTCTGATATGCTATCTCTGATATGCTATCTCTGATATGCTATCACTGATATGCTATCTCTGATATGCTATCACTGATATGCTATCTCTGATATGCTATCTCTGATATGCTATCTCTGATATGCTATCTCTGTGCCAACACAGTTCTACAGCCCCCCACTCCCCCTCCTTCCACTCACTCAATGAACAGAGACTGTCTAATGGTTCTCACAGACAGATACAACCCAGTGACATGTCTCCTGGAAATGACAGCCTCTCCTGTTTCTTAATCTTTCAATCTCTCCATTTCTCACTATCTTTCCATCTCTGCCTCCCTCTACGTCACTAATTTCTTTTTACTGTACAGCAGTCTCCCTCAATCTAACTCCGGCTTTATTTCTGCGATGCGGCGTTGGCCCTGTCATACTACTCGCCTCCGAGCCGTCTTTCTGTTCTCTCCTGAATTATTCAAGACACCTCTCTCCTGACACGTTGAAGCTGTGGAATCTTGATCCGGTGAAATAGACCAAACTCGGGCGGAAAATGTGGTGAGACAGCTTGTGATTTACAGTGGACTGAAAGACTTTTCAAATCAAAGTGATTGCATGGGCCTATATCTTATTTTCTCTTTGGTTTCATTTCAACTTGTTAGAGAGTTCTTAAGCTAGGGGAAAGGAACCTGATAATTGAACTGAGACAACCAGCTCCTTTAGAGACAGTTGAGCATCCTTTGCAAACCCCGACGAGGGCAACGTCAGGACATCCTATTCAGACAACCAGCACCAAGTTGGGATTCAGCCGTGATCGCACCTGAATTGACATTGGCTCCACGATTCCTTCCCCGCCATGCCTCCATTCCCTCAAGTCATTGCATTAGATTAGTAAGACGATCTCCCTAGTGGCCCACGGAGAATCAATATCTCAAATGGACCTGGACTCTCACTCAGGAGTGCATGAAGGTCCTTTAAGACTCGGACGGACTAATCAGCAAAGTGCACTTCAAGGAGGGAAGACGTCAAATGTGTGTTTCAATGCATTTTTCATTTCATGTATTCAAATCACTCCGGAGACCAGACTACACAGTCATGCAGGCCTTACACAATTGTGATCATTTGGAAAAAGATCACAACCAACTAACTGCTAGGACTATAGGCTGCACTTAGTTTTCATTGTCAGCCATTGGTTCCTCAGAGCCTATTCAAATACACGCTTTCATTAATCCTGGTGGTGTTTCACAGGATAGAGGAGATTTCTGGCGTTGAAGACTATTCCTTTGCCCACCTGGCTTCATAGTGCTGTAAGGTTTCCCTGTCATTTGCTCTGTATTGCTCCACACAGTTAAGTAAGCTCCTTATCAACTCAAACTTCTACACTAGATAAACTTTGTAACGGAGAACATGTTATGACTCCGTGCAATCCCACCTTTCAATGACTGACCGTCAAGCGGAGCAGAAACCGTTTGATATTTCAACACGTCTGACCGAGGAACTCACATACTTCTGTATCCATCTCATGACGGCTCTGATATCACTTCTCAGTCTCTGCCACACACACACACACACCGCACACACACCCCAGCAACCCAGAATCTTCAGACCATGGTGTCAGGCTCACTATTCTTCTTCCTGTTTGAGAGGCAAGGCGGTGTTTGCTTTTGCAGCAGGGGCTGGGGGGGGGCTGGGGGGGGGGGGGCTGGGGG
>JACXGI010003006.1:23443-39674 GCA_016801175.1 Esox masquinongy | reverse complement strand
CTGATGGCCCACAACAAAAACAGCCCAGAGGAATGTGTTGCAAAAGGGTGTCTGTTTGTGTGTGTGTGTGCGTTCGTGTGTGTATGAGTGTGTGTGTATGAGTGTGTGTGTGGCACTGTGCTGTTATTTTTTTTATTGTGAACAGTGACTGCAGCGTAGAGATGCAGTTAAAACAGATTATAGACAGTCAAATAAATATAGGAAGTTCTTCTCTAAATGTAAATTTGATTTGAGGCATCAAATTAAGAATTTCATATGAGTGTGTGTGTGTGTGTGTGTGTGTGTGTGTGCATATTTTTGCTTGCTGACAGCATGATGGATGCAGTGAGTGACACTCCTTTACGGCCCTATGTGAAACATGCACACACACACATACACACACACTGGCCTAGTAAAAATAAAGTGTCAAGTATACTGGGGAAAGAAGGAACAATCACTCTACCTTCCTTTATAGGGACAGTGCTTTCTAAACAGACTTGTTTGGTTAATCTTTTTCTATTGTGGATGGCAAGCCTGACGACCCAGGCTGGGAGGTACAGCCCTCCCTTACTTCTCACAGAAGGAGCCACTGACAATCACTTAGTCATTCGTATTCATTAATCAATCTTTTTCACAATAATAGTTGGTCAACTTCATTTACTTACATGTCACTCTGTGTTTTTCGTAGTTGGCCAACCACCGTAAATCCGCAGATTTGACCACCAGGCTGAGAAATTGAGCCTGTAAGGTTAAGAACTGCGCTAGAGATATTTTTAGCAATAGGCCTATATCAGATTTAGAACACTCTTTTGTGGTTACATTTTAAAGTTTTATAAACAACTGGATGACCTTCTCCAAACTGCATTTGAAGCCAGTCGCGTAACAGCGTACATATTTCCACAAAACTCAAGCCTGTCTATCTGCCATATAGAACCACTCTGAGCTGTGGGAATAGACAAAACCAGCAAACAAAACCCTTTTAAACACCTGCTATGTGTCAAAACAGTGGACATGTGCCATGGATGACTGTCAAACAATGTATCGCTACTTTCCCCCAGCACATTGTGAAATGGAAACAGAGACAGGGGGAGTTTGACTCAGTTGGTGTTCCTGCTGGTTGGCCTGAATAACTGTTATAATGCTCTCTGGCAGCGTTTATACAGGCAAACCAATTCTTTAATTTTTTGGTTCTCCAATGAAAAGAGATGCATGTGAAAAGATTTTAGGTTATTGGTCAAATTAAACAAAATATCTGAACTGGGTTGCTGGTGTAAACTCGGCCTCTGATACAAGGAATAGGCCTATGTGGTAAGATACCCAGCCTCTTCCTTCAAGACTCAAATCCCTGTATTAATGAGTAGCCTATCGTACAAATGCAAATCCAATCTAGAATGGGTTACAGTCCGAAATGAAGGCTTATCCACCATTATTTATCTATTTTTTATATCAGCATTGTCACACACAGGCATACTTTTATTCACATCGCACTGTCGTCTGAGAACTGTAGTAAATGCTACAGTACTAAGACATAAAACAATATACAGCAGGGAATTTAACAAGGCGTTATCAATACGTATAAAAACAATCATCACGAATCAATCTCAACTTTTTTTGTTTAGGCTACCCAGTAAACGTAGCTAAGCCTACATTATTTGAGGAATCTTCCATAATATTTACAACAGATAAAATATCATATTCTTCTCTCCTCATAGGCATGAATACATGTAATTTTGAAAACACCTGCTCCCGGTACATAGCCAACAACTGTAGGCTATCTTTTATCCTTGCGTGGCACTATCCCATCTTTAGGGTTGTTTAAGTAACCTTCCTGTCGGAAACACTCCTCTATTCTGAATGAAAGGCACATTACAGCCAAGTGCCCGCATTTTGTCAAACGTGATAACGTCCTCTACGCTTTTTATTAGCCTTCATGGGGGCAGACAGGAAAACGTGCTATACAGGGTGCTGTCAACATGTGACCTTTTCAGTGAAATATGAATCTAACAACTGCAATTATTCTTGTAGGATTAAAGAAGTCACACTTTCTGCTCATAAAGAATCACAATTGATATTACTAAAGACCAGAATATCACAAAATTATATAAATATTTAAACGAAAATGAGTAACAATAAACAGAATAATTGGAATAATAAATTTGAAATGTTATCATTGGCATTTTTAATAATAGCCCAGTAGGCAAAAATATACATATTTTAAGTAAATAGCTGGATTAACATTTTGTTATGTTTGTGTTTATGTTATGTAAGATTTACAAATGAATATTTCCATGATTTCAAAAATGGTAATACACTTGATTAAAAAAGCACTTTCATATTAGTAATAATAATAAATTCGTTGTTGTTGTTTAGGCACAGATAAGGGTTTTTATTATTTTTATATAATAGCTTGAAGATAAATCCATCAACTTCAATGATTAAAATTAATTTATTTTAGATTCTAAGTAAATGGTCAAAGATGTCTGTGTTCAATTACTGCCGCGGTGAGACTGTTTAAATGCTCTTCTAATAAATTACAGTACATCGCTTTATGACGTGATAAAGTTGGAACTGTACCCTATATAGGTTTGCCCCTTGCAAAACATTTCAATGCGGTGAATGATCACTCACTGTGATGTGGCAGCATTTCTATAGTGGGTGGTTCTAATAAAACTTTATTTAAACTATGGCGGCGGAATGGGCTAAACGGTTTTCAAATTGAGAACTCAATGCATGTGGCTTTTTTATGTGCAATGAGTGTGCGACGTAATTTCGTGCAAAAAAAAACATTTTAGTAGACCCTTTTAACGCCAGTAGAGCTTCGTTTTTGATATATTTCCAAATAGGTGTCATGTTTTAACGAACGCTTGGGCTATTGCCTAGAAGATTGACAAAATAAAATGCCTACCAAATCTCTTATTGGCCCATTTAATTTGAGCGAATAATTATATCACTAACATTAACAACAGCAACAATAATAGAAAAACATTTATTAATGCAATATATATTTTGAAGGATCTATAATTTTCTTTCAAGACTGATGTGGACTAGAACAAAAGCGTAGCCTAGGCTTTAACCTCACGCTTTGCTGTTAGAAACTAAGCAAATTAAGCAAAAGGACGGATAAAACGTATTGTAGACGCGGGCAATTATGACTATATATAACGAAAACACAGTTTCTTATTTATGAAAATGTTAAAACTGTTATGGTATTTCGTTTAATCCATAGAAAAAATATCCTGACCTTCGTTTTCAATTGAACAGATGATTGCGCATCGCGCACGTTAGCAGTAAAGCGGCCAGCAATAACAAATAAAATCAGCCAAATCACCCATGACTGGCCAAACAAGAGTCACCCAATAAATAAATTAATATCAAGTTGTTTTGCTTGTAGGGCTTTTTGTAGCCATTAATCGAAGAACAAACGGATTAAAAACACTACTGGGTAAAAAACTGAAGAGTTCTGGAGACAACTGTCTGACTTACCCACACATTCGTTGGCCTCCCTGGCCGTTGCGCGTTGCCACGGTCGATCGTAATGGAAAGGCTTGCACCTGTCGCACTCCGGCCCCGCAGTATTGTGTTTGCACTCACAAACAAGGTTTCCATCCCTGTCTTTTACGCACCGCGATGCATGGCCATTGCATTTGCATCGACCACCAACTTGCAGGTCGGACACTGCATAGAAATAAGAGTCGCGGGCTAGCTCTGAATCATCCTCGTTTTCGTCCCCAAATGTGTGCAACCGACTGAACGTCACCTTAATATCGGTGGCTGTCACCCAGTCCTGAAGCACCGGCGAGTTGTCGAAGTCGTGCGCCGAAGGTCGGCCGTCTAGGGTGCTGAAGGCAATGAGCCCGCCGGACAGAGGGTGCATGTCAGTGTGAGAGTCGGTGCATATCGCCTCTTGTTCGTTCTGTTTAGTGATGGTGGCCTTACTAGGTTTGTTGTACATCTTCCTGCACTGGGTCGAATAAAACTGGAACGGTACCCAAGATTTGCCGTAATCCATAGACTTAAAGATAGCCATAGATTCGGGTCGAGGTGAGCAGAATTGCAGGCTCACGTAGGTGACTTCGAATTTCTTGCCCAATGACAGTGTTAAGGTGACGTTTTGGGGGTACTGTATGTAATTCTCCGACTGCCAACATGTGAGGTTATGGGGGTTGTTGAGATCCGTTAGATATGTTGGTGGGTGATACTTTTTGGGGTCCGAGGCATCGCAAGTGTGGCAGTTTCTATTTCTCTCATCGTCCTTCTCACTTACAACGCAGAACCTGCCGGGGGTCTTACCACAGGTGCTCGAAGCGCGCACTTCTTTTCCGAAAGCAGAGTTTACAAAATCGGGGATGCATCTTCTCGGGTTACCGTTCTCGTCGTAACAAGGGTCTGGGGGAGAGGTCTGGGCAGCGAACATGCTCATCCCGTAGCCACCCAGCACCCCCTCGACCACAAATGATACAGCCACAACAGTGACCACCGCATCCAAAATCCTTAGCATCGTATTCCTTGTTTTTTCAGTATCTCTTGCCCTGAAAAACGAGAGCGGTTCCCTGAAAACAGAGATAGAGAATAAACTTTTGTATGTCCATAGAGTACAAAAAATGTAGAGCATGATAATTTTAAGCAAATAAAAAAACACCACTCCATGCTGATAGATCTAATAACATTTGCATAATTATAATATTATACATAAATAAGTGCAGATAAACAAAAAATGTACAACATGCGCAATTTCGTTGGCGAGCTGAATCTCTCGCCTTAAACGTCATCACATTAAACACACGAAAATGATCTCTTTACGAGGTTAAGAAATATCCACACAGGACACTGTACCTCGGAATGACAATTCAGCTTTGCAGAAAAGTCATTAAAATATCAGCCGGCTTGCTCTCCGTCGGGAGCCTTTTCTGTACACAAGCGCGAGCTGTTGTGTTTTTGTTTGTTGTATCTTGAATATCCGGGAGAAAAATATCTACACGCGTCTACATACAAGAGCCGCCACTCTGCTTGTGTCTATTTCACTCTCTGAGTGCCTGTCCCACACTCACTCCCTCCTTCTATCCCTGTCTCTGTCTGCCGCACTCAATGTCTGTAGAAAGTGAAGGACGATTGGAGCGTCTGCAGAGCTTGAGGTCATCTTGAGTAGTGGCACTAACGCGTAAAAGGAGTGAACAACGACATCCACTGGTAGCTTATCGATAAGAAGATAGATAGGGATAATTACGTGTGAAGTAAAGGAATAATACACTTGACGAAGTTTATCTGATTATCAGAGGTTCATCTCATTATTACGTACACTACCGGTTGATTAGACCTACATAATCCAAGGCTTCGGTATAAATATTGTTTTCATATGCTATCGACATTTACTTTTAACTAGGTAAATCAATTGAAAATAAATTCTTATTTATGCAATTACGACCTGTCCAAAGCCATAACGATTGCATAACAGTCAATTTCACACAAATGCAATCAAAACACTATGTACAAAGGAATAGACCAGAGATTAATAAATTAGACCATATAAATTGATAAATACAGACGGATAAGCTGCTTAGCAGGTGCAGTGATCAAATAAAATCTAATACAAATAGATTTGGTCATGGATATTGACTTTCCCTTTAGTCTATTATTGTTAGTATAATTGTATTTGTATATATTTTTTATCATTATTATGGCATTATCATCTATATTATTATTTCTGTGGTTATATGATACATACAGCACCTTCTAGAATTCTAGGACCCCTTGGTAAATATGAGTGAAAAAGTTTGTGAGAAAATGTCATTATTGTTTACCAGCATGTTCTTACGTTAAAACTATACAAGAATCTATTAATTGTTCAAAGAAAAAAATAATTCAATTATTATTTTTCTCATAAACATGTACGAGTCTGAAGTTGTTGCTATGAAGCAGGGCCTTTATTATAATTTGGATATAACAAAATTGCATATATCTACACATTCTTATGTACAAAAGAATACAAAAATAACAAAAAATAATAGATGTATCTTTCCTTTGATATTTATTTTTTTAAGGTGATATGACTATAAACTCTTAAATGGCCATGACTTCCTGTTCCTTTGGGGTATAAATACATGGTGACACACATCCCAAACTCCCTTAGTCATCCATCAACATGTGGAAGGTCTGAGAACACACAAATGAGACAAAAGGTTATTGACTTCAGAACTTAGGCAATGGTGATAAAAATAGCTACCTGCCTGAAAATACCCATCTTCACTATTAGAGCAATAATTAAGACATTTTAATCAACTTAAGCTGTGATGAACCTGCCTGCATGAGGACCCAAGTTTATTTTTCCCCAAGGCACAGAGACAAGGCCGGTTTGAGAGGTTAAAATAAAGATCACTGTTGGAGAGTTGCAGACGTTGCTTGAATCTTAGAGTGTCCAAAACTTCAATTTTGACACCACCTCCATAACAACAAGCTGTCAAGACGTCTTGCCAGAAGAAGGACTCTATTCTAATAAAGAGAATATGGTAAACTTCATTGGAACCAGATTCTAGTATCAAATGAGACCAGAATAGATCTTTTTGGCCACAAATGCTTGATGTAAAAAAAGGGATGGTAATGCAGAAAAAGACCTACGCCCCACTTTGAAGTATGATGTTGGATATGTGAGGTTGTGCAGATGCTTTGCTTCCAAAGGGCCTCCTGGGACATGGCATAAAGGATTTTGAAAAGTACCAGGAGATTTTAGAACAAAATGTGACGGTCTCTGTCAGAAGGCTAAACCAGGTTCACTGATGAATCTTCTAACAGGACAATGATCCTAAACCTCCCTCCAGATCCACACATAAATGTCTCAGTGACTACAGAAACAAGGTTTGCAATTGCCGTTCCATTACCCTGACCTAAAAACCTGTAGGGTGAGCTGAAGAAGAGAGTCCACAAGTGAGGACCAATGACACTTAAGGATCAGCAGAGATTCTGCATGAATATAAAGTGTTGCCAAAAACCGTGAGCCTCTTGACCTGCTGTGTCAGTGCTTGGAATGGCAACTGCAAATTTGTAAGGCACTTTAGAGTGTGGTGCAAATGGGGGGGGGGGTGTTCATTGGATGGCCTTAAAAATTGTTTCTGCCATAATGTCAAAATGAAAATATTTACAAATTGTTCTAAATTAATTACAAATACAAAACAGAAAATAGTTAATTGAATAAGTATTCACCCCCTTTGTCAGCATTTATAGCCATGACTTAATTCAGATAAGTCCAGATTTGCACATCTGGCCACAGTTTTTTTTGCCAATTTGTGCATGCAAAATTGCTCAAGCTCTGGACCTTTGATGAACAGAACTATTTCCATATATTCTGATTTGGATTGATGTCCAGGCTTTTACTGGGCCACTCCAGGACATTGACATTTTGTTCTTAAGCCATTCCACGCTTGGTATATAATATACATTTTGGGTCATTGTCTTGCTGGAAGGCGAATCTTCCACCAAGTCCCAGGTTTCTTGTAGACTTCAGAAGGTTTTCTTCCAGGATTTCTCTGTACTTTCCTGCATTCATTTTGCCCTCTTTCATCACATGCTTTCCAGTTCCTTATGCAGAGCAGAACTCCCACAGCATGATGCTGCCTCCACCACGGTAGCGATGTTCTCAGGATGATGTGCGGAGTTAGCCTTGCGCCAAACATAACACTTGGAGTTGAGGCCAAAATGCTCTATTTAGTTCTCATCAGACCATATACTCTTCTTCCACTTGGTCTCAGAGTCTCCCAAATGCTTTCTGGCACACTCAAGCTGAGATTTTATTTTTGCCAGTCTCCCATGAAGACAACATTTGTGAACATCCAGGCCATTGTTGCGGTATGCAGTGTCTCCCAGCTCAGTCTTGGAGGACTGTTATTTTGTTACAGTGGCCATAGGCCTCCTGGTGACTTTCCTGACTAGTTCCCTTCTTGTTCAGACAGCTTTTCAGGACAGCCTATTCTAGGCAGATTCACACTTGGGCCATATTCTCTCAATTTATTAATAGTGGACTTCACTGAACATATTCAATACTGCGGTTGTTATATCCTACCCCTGATTGGTGCTTTTGAAGAACTTTATTCCAGATTTGCTTTAAATGTTACTTTATTCTCGTCATGTAGATTTTGTTTGGTTTTGCACTAACCAACAGTGGGACCTCCCAGAGACTGTTGTATTTAACCTGAATTCATGTGAAGCACTTTGAATTTAAATAGTTATATTACTAAGACAATTGGTTGCATCAAAGGGGTTAAATTCTTATGCAATCAATTATTTTCAGATTTTTACATTTGTAGTTCTGGACTGTTTTGTATGCATCAGCGGTCAAAAGCCCTAATTAAATCCATTTTGTTTTCATATTGTAACACTGTAAACTGTGGAAAAGTCCAAGAGAGATGAAAACCTTTGAGGGCCACTGTACCTCACACCCCAGCATGACGACTCTGAACAGGTACTTAAAAGTATACCGACAGGCTAATGTCATTATTGTTATGTTACATATTGTGTACATATTCCTTGTTTTACTATTTAAAATATTTTGAATTTCCTTGTATTTTTCCCACTCTTTTCCTTAATTTTTAGCTTTCCATTGTTGGGGAAGTGCCTATAATGTAAGCATTCCCATTTATAGCAACCTATCATATTCCCCCAAAATAATGAAACTGTTTTTCGGAAACAAATAGCAAAGAAAAAACAAACTGTGAGAATATAGGGTGAGTACTGAGGAAATTGAACAATTTGCAAAATGGGACATTCAAGATTTCTAATGGAAATGTTTGCATGGGTCCCATTTACACAATACTCACCTTACTTTGATACACTGTTAGGTGCTCCAAAACTATTGGCAAATGAGCTGCCACCAACTTAAAGAAGACAAAACCGTAACTTGTACTGGAGTACAGAAGATGTATGAAAATGTATGCATTTACTACAGTAAGTCACAAGGGATAAGAGCCTCCGCTAAATTACTTATGTAAAAATCAGATCATTTTGCTTGATAGTTTTGGTACCGTTCATCATTATCCATGACAACATGTTGCTTAGAACCAGTTTAGATGTATATTCTTCAAACATGAATATAACTTTGTGCATAGGGTTATTATAATTTTATTATCTAAACATTTTACATTCAGTTTACCTATAATCCTTTAAAGTCAGAGCCATGTGTCAAGATTTGAATTACATTTTCAATGTGTTTATCTAACAAATGTTCTCTTCAGTCTTCTTCATAAAATAAAATTTTATTTTTAATTTTATATTAAGTCGGTTTAATTAAAAATGTTTTTTTAATTAAAAATGTTTTTTTTAATTAAATATCCTAATAAATGAAACAATTTCCATTCATTTGTATTCATTACATATTTTGGTTGCTTCCACCGGCCCTACTTTTGCTCCACCATCTACATATTTTTTATTATCTCTCTAAATAAATGATTAAAATTATAGGTTGAATTCCCCCTAAAAGTTTTGATGTTCTGTTTTCTTTTACAAGCATTGAAACCCCCAAAATGTGTTTTTCAGAGTACCTCTATTCTGTTTTAAACCAATTTCTGCATATCTTCTCAATATCACCTGTTGGTTTACATTCAAACACGCTCTTAGAACCAGATGGCAGGTTGGGTACACTACCTTCAATGTTTAATTAGACAACCATGGTGTTTAAAGTCTATTTTTACAGTGTAGCCTATAAATCATTATATGTTTACAGAAACTGCTGAAGACCACTATAAAATATATTTCGCCATTTCTGCAGAAAAACAATGCATCGATGATCACGCACGTCGATCTTGCATAATGAGGCTGCATTGCTCGTAAAACTACTTGACTTCTGCCAATACCAACCCATCTGTCTTCTTCATATTCCATTGCTGCTGTTTAAGATGAAGGTCTGCGCGACTAACCACGAAGGCCTAAAAATAGCTAACAATTTTTGAATGCACATTGAGCTTTGTGGTAACAATTTTGACCAAAAGAGCTAATCAAACCAAATGTTATCAAAAATAATCATTTTCACGAATAACACTTCTCATGAATAACACTGAACAACACTGAAGAATTCCCATTGATACAGAGACGACTACAATTCTTTTAGCAAATTAAATAAACAAAATCTGGTTATTTAGGGCTATAGCTACTTGTCCTTTTATTTTGGGTTAACAATTTGACCTTGAATGTCACTTTACGCAATTGGTTGAATCGTACGGCTGCGCTCACGAACCACTAGTACCCTACACGATGGGCTGTAGGCCTGCTGGTCTTGCTGCTGGAATAGTGTATTAAAATCTTTACAAATTATTTTAACAATCTCTCATAATACATTTAGCAGCCACTTTGGGCTACTTATTTCGCTTCTCTATGTATTTGCCGATTCATTTATACTGTACCATGTACATTTATCTTGTGCCTGGGAGTGGATGTATGCGCCTAGATGACCAGAACGTGCGTCAATACACAGGTATGGACGGTATACAGTAGTTAATGTGCTCACCCTTTACACATTGAAAATGTGATTTTGTGCCTAAGGTAATGGGCATATGTATACGTATGGAGTTTCTATCTTTAGGCTACATATTAACGGCTGAAATAACAAACCAAATAGTAGCCTGTGCTTGGAAGGCGGTTTGTTTAGCACGCGTTTGGCAATTTCACCTGTGCTCAAGTGGCAATCAGGAAGTTTGGTACTGTAGTCAGTAACTGTAACATCAGAAGCCTATTCGTTTCCTGAATAGTTGTTTTTTTATCGTCTCTTTGAATGACGTGGGGGTAGGAATTTACGATATTGTTTTTGACAGGATGTAGCAACATTTGTATCCTACGTTGCTTAACTACTGACTGAAATCAGGAAATTATACAAAAGTGCATCTGTCTAACAGTGAGACAATGTAGTCATTTTCCACTACGATTAGCAAATATTAATTGTGACATGTTTAGGCCACATTTTCGTACATTTTCATATTATGTGCAGTAGTCAAGGACGTTTGAAGAAATTCGTGTCCCTACCACTGCTGTAGTGTTGCTTCCCAACAGGAGGTGGCAGTCTTTCACCACTGTTGTTGTTGTAGGCTTGAAATGTTCATACCCATATTAGCAATGGAGGCGGCAAAAGTGGCTTTATTTGTTACGTAGAAGCAGGCCTCCTCTGTCTGTAGCTAAAGTGCAAATTTACATCTCACGCATATAAATTCTGCATCTTTATGAAAGTACGGAATTAATTAATTGCCCCAAGAAACGTGCACTACAGGAAATATATATGTTGACATTACCCTTATTTCCTGAACCTCGTCAATGAACTCTTTAGCTTATGACTGGTCCAGTTCCCTCTGTGGGGAAAGAGAGCGAATTTACCGCAACACATGAAATGCAAATCAAAGTCAAAGTGGGGAAGTAGGAAGAATAAAATTCTGCTCTGGGAGAGAATAGAACAGCTGATTGGGCAAAAAATGTTCTGGAACTGGTAAATTTGGCCTGGATCCTGGCAACTGCAATGAGCTCAGTTACATTGGTATTTTTTTTAGAAATGACTTTTAAGAAGTCAGTGCACTTAAATGAAAAGTTCTTGGCTATGTTCACCATTAGTATTATTTGATTATTACCTGCAAGTTAATTTGTTATGTTATTTCAATAACCTTGAACTTGGAATTTAAATGTGAACATACACTCAAGTGTGTGCTCAGTGATTATATGTCTATGAAAACAACACAAATGCTATCTTAGCAAAGACCGGGCAAACTCATAAGTAATAAGATGAGTCAGGAATAAGGTCAATCCTTTTTGCTAAATGACAGTCAAACAGGAATTAACATAGAAAGATCAAAGCAAAACAACTAAAACAATGAAACAGGGCTTTATCAGTTAAATAGCAGGAAAGCAAAGAAATTAGGCAAATTACTTTACAATGGCTAACATCCTCCCTACACACACACACTTGTTTTTCTATTCTTTGGGGGAATCTGAAATCCAGAAATCCGTGTTTGCTATTCTCTTACGCTAACCATAAACTCAATAACCTAACCTTTATGCCTAAACTTAACCTAGTCCTAAACCTAACTCAGAGGGCCGGTTTCGCAGACACCAATTAAGCCTAGTCTAGGACTAATAAAACAAGCTCAATGGCGTTTTCTATTGAACTTGATTTTTCAGTCCTAGACTAGGCATAATCCTTGTCTGTGAAACCGTCCCATAATGCGTAAAACTAACCCGAATTTTAATAATATGCCAATTGTATGTTTTTCCCGAAACCTAACTACTAAGCAATACATAACATTTTTCCTAGTGGGGACCTGCCAGAAAAACGTAATGGGGGCCGATTTGCCAGGTAATTACTACTTATTGCGGACATCAATTGCCCTGGATCACACGCTCAAACCCAGCAACCCTAACTTCTGTTTTAAACCCCAACCTTTTCCCTAAAATTTGAACCCCCCCCCCACCAAAAAAAAGCAAATGGAAATGGGGGAAATGTATTGAATTTTCGATGTTTAACCACATTAAACACCTTTAACGCCAGTAAACTCAGGAATCCACTCATTAACATAATAAAACCTGTTCATACAGCGCAAACACAGACATAATCTGTCTTCCTCATTGTGCTCACATGTACCTCTTTCATTCGCTTCCTGTTTAAGTCATTTGCATGAGGAGGGAGTAGCTCCGCTACCACCACTGTTGCTACTGTGACTGGCGGTAGTGTACAGCTGATGTGCTTCTGGGGCCACACGCACTAGTAAAGGATGTGGTTGTTCTGCTCTCTCCCTCTCTTCTGAATGAATGGCAGTGGGATTGGACCCGAGGGGCTTTTGTACAGCATAGTCACGAGTGCCGGCTTAAGGGCTATGGATGTTGCTGGGCGATAATAGCAGGTAAGAGGGTGGGGGGGAATAGTTGGTTTTCTAATAATTGGGCACATCAACCAAATCGGGTGTTTTATCTGTGGTTGAAACCATGAGTAACTCATCAAGGCAAATGTTTTTTTTTCTTCATGATTTGTGCACTGAATAGGCAATAGGAAGGTTTAGAAGACATTACCATATTTATTGTCATTCTTAACTCATTCGCAGTGTACAATGTGCAAAGCAGCCTACTCAAGTTTCTTTAACTCTCTCCTAAACACTTGAGTAAATAAGGGACCAGAAATACAGTGCCCTCTTTAAGTATTGAGACAATATTTTTTTTTTCTTTTGGAACAATCCTTAATATTGTTCCAAAAGAAAAATCAATATTGTGTTGATTTGAAATCAAACTGTTACTATAATGTTAAAGTATTTGTTCTTTTATTTAGGGATATTTGTTTAGATATTGATTTCAACATTAGCATATAAACACTAGATATTTCAGGTTCAAAGATTTTGGTGCAGATTCATACAATGTCCAAATTAAGCACCTGTGTTTATTATTTGGTCAAATCCTTTGCGTGTAGTATCTGTCTGATGTTTGTTAGCTATTGACCCTACCATATCCTGGGCATCTTCTCTGGTGATGCTCTGCAAGGGCCTGTACTGCAGCCATCTTCAGTTGTTTGGTTTTTGCCTTAATTCCAATCTTCAATAAATAAAGATTCAAAAGTTTTCCATTTTTTGGCCGTGGGATACTCCTTGGTTGCTATTGCAGTGTTTTTGAGGTAATTGTCTTGCCGAATGATGAAATGACATCCAATGGGTCTGCAGGAATTTGCTTGTACTTTAGCAGACAATAATCTTCATTTAAAACCTTGAGTTTTTGATTTCTAAGCAACCATATGGAGGTTAGACCCAAATGAAGAAACTGTGTCTCACTGTTTATTGGCAGCAGGTGTGTCCACATATCTACAAGCCTAGTTGAAAATTGTTTTAACTGTTAAGGCTGGAAGAAGAGACTTTAGTAACTTTGACTGAGGGCGGATGGTAGGGACATGTTTGGCAGGAGATTCAGTGAGGAAGACCAAAGCTTCTACAACATCTCACGATGTGCTGTGACACTGCTGCTTCAGTCACCAGATCTCCACCTACATTAATGCTTATGGGATATTCTGGAGTGGTGCCTGAGGCCGATTTTCCAACCAACATCTACAAAAAACAATTTTGTGCCATTTATTGTTGGGGAATGGGATTGTTCCTCTAGTGCAGTGGTATTCAACCCTGGCCCTCAAAGCCACTTCCACTAAATCTTTTCATTCCATCCCTCTAATCAAGGACTTATTGAGACCTGGGACAACAGGTGGGTCCAGTTAATGATGATGTAGAACAGAAAACTTTCAGGCTCTGGGCCTCGTAGGGTAAAAGTGGAATACCCTCCTCTAGACTTTGATGTAGAATCTTGGCCTAGACGCATTCAAGCTGTTCTGATGGGTCGTGCTGCCCTTACTCCCTGTTAAAAGACGACGATGCTCTCGGAAATGTTATATTTCTAATTAAGAAATGTGAAATTGAATAATAGTTAGTTTGCCAGTAGCAATTGCCAGTTGTCTTCTTGTGGAGGGAGCCTGTGAAAAGATCATATACCTGTGAAGGGTGCATGCGTTTGTGATAACCTTTGGACTTGACTAGCCAGTTAAATACACTGATCCAAATGACAGTGTTAGTTAGCAGTCAAACAACAGAATATTGAGACATTATGAATGTAATAATAGTACCAGCAAGAGTTATGGCTGCAGTGTATTCTGGTTAGATGGAGCTGATGTCAGCCAGTAAACTGACATTGTGATTTTTTTAATGCTAATTCCACAAATAGAGCTGCAGCTGTACTCATTCATGACAACGTTGTGGCTTTCAGAATCAACACCAACAGGGGAAGCGTTAGTGGCCACGGAGCGCTGGACCAGGAATCAAAAACCTACTGGTTCTAATCCCCGAACTGACAAGGGGAAAGCCCCTGGTTTTCTGTCACTGATGGAGACCGTTAACCCTAATTACTCGAAGTTCGTCGCTGTTAACAGGAATGTGTTCTCAGCATGCTAACCTGTCAAACCGACGGTAAAATATGTATTATTTTTATGTAAATATAGAGGGTTACTTTATACAACCATAATGGGAAAAGCTTAAGGGGTGGAAAAATAATGAAATTGACACAGAAAGAAGTGAACTTGTAAACCCCTACCAAATATACAACAAGCACCATTTAAGGAACTTCCTGTTTTTAGACACCCTGTGATTGGACTGTCACAATGATACACAATGAGGAAATACAGGAATAAACATGTGTTGGTTGCATGGCTGCAGGATGCATGTTGTCTAAATAGAGTGGTTGATGATGTTCAATTGAAAAGTAGGCCTGTGATATGATGCCATCAGGACGTCTTTAATCTATCAATTTGTTGTCTGGTATCAGATCCGTTTGCACTGTCCTCCTATCATGTTTGTTTGAAAAGATGGCACAAACTGTCACACAGTATTTGTCAGCCAAATTAAGAAAGACTGAAAGGTGACATGTAGTTGTTGTTCTATCCCTTTGTAATACTTTAGCTGTGGCCTATAGGTGTTTGTGCTGGCAGCCTGGCTAGTCATAATATGCTGAGGCTATAGATAGGTGGGTGGAAGTCACAGTCATGCATTTGTTGACTCATTTTATTGGTCAAAGATTGAGACATGGCCTCTGATGATGGCCAGTTCTAAGAATGTTAGAAATGTTACACAATAACTTATTTTATCCATGAGTTGCTTAATCCACTGTTCCATCTTGGTGACTGTGATGCGTCAGTTTTTACCACACAGCCCAGGAAAACTGACTGATTGACAGATTTTGGTTGCATATAAAATTAAAATTTTTGTGAATTAAATTATTTCCATTAAATTAGTTAATTTTTTTTTACAGTGGGAAGTCTGTATACCCCTGTCATTTGTCTTGATATTTTGCTGCCTAAAAATAAATCTTCAGATGTATTACATTGGATTTAGAGTGGGTCGGCTTGTCATAGTCAGGGACTCCTAGTGTGGGTTAGTTTTCAAATAAATATGAAATTGACAGATAGTGTGAAATTGGGTTACCTTTATCAATGGGGTTGGAATTTAACTCAACTATCCATGTGTCTGTACAATTAAAGTACACTTTCCAGGGGGTGTACTTGTTCACATGACTGTGTGTAATGTATGTACCGTGTCATGATTCTACTTCTAGATCATGCACATATAAACAACTAGACTGCATTTTTCAGACTGCATTTTTAAATCGGTTAAAAGAGTAAGAGGCAAGGTTTATATATTGCTATTATCAATGATTACCAAAAAAATACTGATCTTGAGCAGTTGACCAAAAACAATGGAGTGTGTGTGTGTGTGTGTGT
>JACXGI010003006.1:0-15972 GCA_016801175.1 Esox masquinongy | reverse complement strand
GCCTCTGTTGGCCAAAGCACATGGTTATTGAAGACATTAAAAGTTTTAATGTAGTCAAGTGGGTGGGACTTTCACTGAGGGAATGTGGCGATCCCGGTAAACTGCATGGGCATTTAAACTTCTTTAGCTGATCCATCATGATGATTAGACTTGAGTCTTGGGTTAATGGTTCATCAGGAAGGATGTCGTTGTCTTACCCTGTTAAATACATGTAAATGCTCAGTGGCGTCCATACTCTGTCATAATGACAATTGTGTTGGGATTTGTCCATTATCTATCTCTGGCGGTCACAGGCCACCACTGAGAGGTCGGAGTTCACCATAACCCCTTCAGGAGTTCAATCAGGACTCGATTATGAGGTGCTAAGTACCTTTTGCAGACACTTGATAATCCTTTCAATCTGTAAATCCCTTAAGATTAGGGGTGAGTAAAATACAAACCCATTCAATCAAATATACCCCATCAAAAATAAACTGCAAGCCATTCTTTAACTCTTATACTGTATATCTCGAGAGAAAGTATACATGCAACATAATGGTGAAATATAATGGTCCATTACATTTTTAAATAACTGCTGGATAGGTGTAATCCAATAGGATCAGATGTGTATCACATCCTACTGGTCTGTAACTTTAGATACACATCACATCCTACTGGTCTGTAACTTTAGATACACATCACATCCTACTGGTCTGTAACTTTAGATACACATCACATCCTACTGGTCTGTAATTTTAGTACACCTATCACATCCTACTGGTCTGTGATTTTAGTATGTACCTATCACATCCTACTGGTCTGTGACTTTAGATACACATCAAATCCTACTGGTCTGTGACATTAGATGCATGACATCTATCAAATCCTTTGATTGATCCTTTGATCTATTATGGTGAAACTAGTGAGCCTGGCAATCACTTCAGCAACTCTCTCCTCCCCCTCTACTGCTTGTAGTGAAACAATTTCAAAGTAGAGAATAATAAATACAGTATCAGTATTGTAGTCAGATGAATAATAAATACAGTATCACTATTGTAGTAGGATGAATAATAGATACAGTATTAGTATTGTAGGAGAATGAATAATAAATACAAGACCAGTATTCCATCTTGTGGACTGTATGAGAACTGCATCAACAAAATATGAACAGGCTATTCAAGGTGGATGTCAAGTTAATGTGTGTGTGTGTGTGTGTGTGTGTGTGTGTTCACCAGGTTCAGGAACAGTGTCAATATGATCTGGTGGCTCCCCTGGCCATAATGTTCTCTTCCACTTTACTGCAGGTAAAGTACTTCCATACATCCACCCCTCACCCACTTCACCCTACCTCACCAACAGTGCTTTGACCCTGTGTATGCTCTGATTACAGGCTCCCTTCTGTCCCCCTGAAATGGAGCTTCTGGAGGAGGCGTGTGCAGTGTTTGGCTGTTTTTTGACTTGGCCAGAGCCTTACTGTAGCGTGTGTAAGAGCCTGCTCTCCACTTTACACCAGGAGCTCAAAGCCCCAGGTAGGTTAATGATGGAGAGGAAACTTGATATCTCTTGGTTTTGTATTCCTGATAGTAAGATGACAGTTGGAGCTATATTGGTTGATTTCTGTGCCTCTGTTCGACGTGATCGTTGATGAACTGTCATCACTTGTCCAACAAAACATGGAAAATGTTCTTCATTGGAAGCTTGTCAGTAATGTACAATGCTGTATCCGTCCTTGTTTTTTGTACATGATTTGCCACTCGCCTTAACGTAGAACCAGAATATATGCTGATTTGGTTTAAAACGTTATCTAAGAACTGAACATAACCTGCAGCTGTGCTTACGGGTTAAACCATTAAGCTGGTTGAGGAGGCTAAAAACCTATCTAACACTGGATGGGCATTAGGCATGGTTAAGCCCTATTAATAAAGTTGAGAGTTCTGTCTGTTATACAAATATGTTGACATTGTTCACCCACATCAAGGGTGTTATTTATTCAGGCTTTGGCCAAGACTACTACTAATCTTGACTACTGTCCAGCAGTACGGTCCGGTACAGCATAACATTTTAGACCTAGCAAATCTGCAGCTGGTTCAACACCCCGCAGCTCTTAACTATACACAGAGTAATAGCATGCATGCTAGTCTCTCTTAGATAACAGTAGAGGAGCGACTGGCAGCATCACTCTTGGTTTTATGTTAATAGTATCAATTAACTAATAAACAGCTCCGACACCCATAATTACCCAACACCACCAGGGGTCTCTTCATGTTCCCCAAGCGTTGAACATTTTCAAAGAAATGCACAGTACTACATATAACTTAAACCGCAAGCAACTCAAGCGAGCAGTGAAATTGGAACACCTCGGCAAAATGAGGACTATTAAGAGACCACCCCACAAACACACACACACATGCGCGCATACTTCCTTCCTTTATTTTTTAGGTGATGTTATTTTAACTGTTGTCTAACTCATGTCTGTAAATGTTCACATTTATTTCTGTATGTGGTATATTATGGACTGGTTGCTAGAAGACCAAGTAAAGTGAACAAAAAGCATAGCATTTTTCAACATGTAATTGACCAAGCAAGCGCGTGACTCTGGATTGACACGTTTTTCTATTTATTTTTTCTCAATGGTCTAGGTGGTAGAGGCTTTCTGTATCTATTCACTGCAGCATGGTGTAGTCATTGACTGCCCCCCTAGTGGCTAAAACCAATAATGCAGTTAGATTAGATGTCCAAATACTGTAGCTATATCATCAGAAGGAAATGAACTCTGTTACCTCAGTGTTAAACTCAAAGTATTTTTCATTTATCAAATGCACCGAATACCACAGCATCATTCTGAACAATGAAATTCTTGTGACATGGCGCACGATATCTATACAGTCAGAATTTAGAAATGTATAAAGCACATTAGATAGCAAAAATATACATAACAATGTAAACTAGCAGCAACTTTAAAGAGTGTAGAATGGGGAATATGAACAATATTGGTAGAAGTATTGAATACTATAAATATAAGTGTAATATGCCTATGAATATTTTTTGTACCATTCATAGGCATATTACACTAAACTGAATTACATTAAACTGAATCATTTGTGAAGATGTGAAGAAGTAAACATATTTTCTCAAACACCGCATTCAGAACAGAGAAGTAGTTTAGTGTTGTGTGGTGTACTATTCTTTGAAAGCGTATTTGTGAGAAGTACATCACCGAAGAAAAAGGAGAACCTATCAATTACCTGGATTCATGAATGGTGTTACTAACACAACGTACTGCTTTACTCTGTCTCATACAGGTTAATATATTCGGTAATTGTGCCTAATGCCATAATTCAGGATGACTGAGGAACAACCAATTTATTGTCTATTTATTCTGCAGGGATTTCATTTCACAGACTGGTGATGGAAGAACAGGAACTTGACACTTTGAAACATCACTCAAAGACCATGTAGGTTATCAGCAACATCTCAGTGTTTTTATTTCATTTGAATTTAACTGCTGCATATAACCACAACTTCTTAGAAATCCTAGTGTATCTCTGACGCTCACAGATCTGGAAATTCCCTTAATTTCTATGTTCCTCGACACACCCTCTTATCCTAGAATCGCAATGCTTTCTTCCACGCTCACATTTATTTATTTCTGTTCTTCTTGTCTGTTTCTGTCACTAGGTGTATGTGTTTGTGGGTGTGTATCTTTAGAACGGGGGTATTGAACTCCTGCACCACAATGTCTGGAGCCTTCTTGTGTTTTTTTGCACACATCCGGTGTCATGGGTCTTCCTACGTCCCTGATAATAGGGTTGCAGTGAACAAACGTAGAGGAAGTGACATCAAGGTCCAGAGTTGAATGCCCCTGCTTTAAATGTATCCGGTGTTTTTTTGTTTTTTGGGTGCTGACCTCTGACGTCTCCCCCTACGTCAAGCCTATATCATCTCATCCCTGTAGGACGGTTCTGTTGATGAACCCCAGTGAAGTTCCCGCGGAGTTTCTGTCTGTGGCCGAACAGCTGGGTAGTATCCAGCACTCCCAGAGTGAGACGTACATCACCCTGGTCAAACACGCCTACCAGGCTGCCCTGGGCACCAAATACCACCTAGCCAGCATCCACAAAGCCCTGCAGGTACTGGACGACACAAGCCTGCGTCGGAAACAAATACCGCGGCTGTGCTTGAGATGCCGTTTAGTCTCGGCCTATTTGATGAGCGGATGTTTAGCGGTTTGACGGGTTTTTTTGGGGGGACAACAAAATGACCCCGCCGTCCGGTAACACAATGTGGCCGTCTCTACACAGGCCAAGACTGTAGAGGAGCTGGCGGAGATCTTCTCCACGGTAACTGACATCCTGGAGACTGCCGCTGCCATGGGGGACCCGGTGAAGGGCCGTGGCCACGTCATCCAGGGCCTGGAAGGGCTGAGGGAGAGGATGGGCATCCCAGTTTCCAATGGCACGAAGTTGAACGGTGAGAGCGCTCAGCCTTGGCTAGACCCTAACCTCTAATCTTATTGATTTGTTCTAATGATATTATGTATTGTCTTCGGTGACTCGATCTGTCCAAAGGCTTTATGGACCTGGTGAGGGGGAATATAGAACCTTTGCCATGGCATTATAACTTAAAACACTTCTAGGAACTTGTCCTTGCTCTGTGTGAAAAAAAGATCCATTCAAGTATTGTTCTGTTTACATGTTCTACACTAAACTACTCACACCTCTACTGCTATTTATTAATTTAATATGTTGCTGTCTTAATCAGAGGACATGCAGAACTCGTTACCAAATCAGTTTATTGATGATCTAATTGTCTTCTTTCTTTTGAAGGACTGTTACAGACTCTACCTCTGCCGACCGCCAAGTGCTACATGTTTCACTGGGACACGGATAACTTTGGTGAATAAGCCCAAAAGCATTTAAAATGGTCTTGTATTTTCCACCATGAGAGCATTCTAATCACATATAAATTGAGAACAGCTGAACAGCAGTAGTTCTCTAGTCAGTTACTAGTCAACTGCAAGTCATGGCTAAAAACAGAAATAGTTCCGTTATTCATTTGTGTCTCCAGCACAATGTCTTACCGTGTTTTGTCACTTGTTTATGTCATTTCTAGGGAAAAGAAACCTATTGGTCAAATAAAAATTCACTATGGCTCAAAATTTGGCATGGGTATGAATACTTTGGGCTTAACTGTATATGCAATGGCTTGTCATTGACTGCCACCTGTTGACTCTGGTTCCTCTCAAGGTTTCTTCCTACCTAGTTTGATTTTCCTTAGTTATTCCCTGTTTAAGCTGGGGTTATGAACATTCCTTTGTTAATAGTTGTTAACATTACATGTAACTGACAGATGGTGTCCTTGTGATTTTTCAGACATCCTCAACACCGTTCTGCAGAATGAGCATGACCTTACCAGCTTTCAGAACTCTAATGGCCCAGTTGAGGGCGGAAAAGAGGAGGAGGTGGATGCGGAAGAAGGGGCAATGAGCGACCAAGAGGAGGAGGATGAAGAGAAGGAGGAAGAGGGGGAGGAGCAGTTTGTCGCCGACATATCTATGTACAATGGCTGCAGTGAGGACCACCGTGCCTCCACCTTCTCCACAGTCTCCTCCCTCTCCACGGCCTCCAAAGACTCCATGTACTCCACCTTGTCCACGGCTTCCGCGTCCTACTCCGTCCTCTCCATCACCTCCGGCATCGACAGCGACTTCTGCGAGGACCCCGAGGACGCCGCCTCCAGCCCGATGTCCGCGGAGCGGTGCCCGGCGGCCGGCAAGTCTGGCAAGACCTCGGCGCGGATCAGCCAGCACTTCTCCCGCCTCTTCAAGACAAAGACTCAGTCCCTGACCAGGGCCAAGAGCCTCGGCAGCCCCGAGGGGAAGGACCTTGTGGCGGTTCGCTCCAAGCGCTCCAACTCCCTCCCCCAGCAGGTGCAGCTACGCAGCTCGGATTCCCCGTTCCAGACCCCCTGCGCCCCCCAGGCCCTCAAGCACGTGTGCTTCCGCCGGAGGCCCATCCTGAGCTGCGACGAGGAGGGCAGCGGCAATGCCATCACCCTGAGGGTGGTGGTTTTCGGTGCCGACCACATGGCGGGCAAGGTGGCCCGGGCCTACAGTAACCTACGCCGGAAGGAGGACTTATGCCCGCGCCTCAGCAGGGCCTGCCGCCTGCAGTTCTATTTTGTACCCGTGAAGAGGGACAGGCTAGGGGGTGTCGGTAGTTACTCCATCCCGGGGTGTCCCAGTCCCGGAGGTCTGTCGGCCAGCCCGCGCAAAGAAAGTGGATCCTGTGTGGTGAGTAGAAGATCGTAGCTCTTTCAGGGTCCATTACAGTCCAGCAGGTCGATTGGGGAGATAATTCGAGGTAATACATTCACTTTAATAGTATTACAAAGTGCTTCTATTTACATGGAACTTTAATTCACTTCCTGTATAGGTGAGGTGTGAGGTTTATACAGCATAGGAAACACCACGAGATGTGCCATCTTAACCTCCACTCAAGATTAGGGGTTGAATGGATTTCAAGAGATGTGCCTGTTTCTGTCACCATTTGCTGCTATAGAGGAAAAACTCAGATACTGACTGAGCTTGTCACGCTGTTTCTTCAGGAGCTCAACACGTTGGGCACGGAGGACAGCACTAATGACATAGCCCGTTTTATCGGGATGTTGGACCCCTGGTACGAGCGCAACACACTGAGCCTGCTCAGTCTACCTACCAACGTGGTCTGTCAGGTAATGCGCGTGTATGTGTGTGTGTGTGTGCCAAACTGCCAAACTGTGAGATCAGGTGAGATGGTTTGCGTCTGTGTATCAATTGTCTTAAGTATTAACAGGAGAAAAACAATGAGGAGTCAGCCATCTCACTTGCCCCCCCCACACACACACACACACACACACACACACTTGTGATTTGCAGCAAACGTCGAAGACGGAGTCGGAGTCATACGACAATTCCTATGAGGATCGTCTGCCTATTCTGGCAGACTTGGTGCAGTATTACTGTCGCCACGCTGCCCGGCCGGCGCTCATTCAGCTTTACCAGGCTGAGGTGAGGCTTTGGTTTATCTCCCGCGCACGCGCCTACGCACACGCGCATGTAAAAGCGTTCGCCACATCGTTATCGTTTGATGTTACTTCTTTAAACCAAAAAACCACCGTTAGCTCTTGAACAGAGCCCCTTCGGTGGCGGGTATTGAGTGCTGGTTGTCTTTGGTGTTGTAGCTGACGCTGGCTGGAGGTGAGAGGAGGACCGAGGTGTTCATCCACTCTTTAGAGCTGGGCCACACGGCGGGAACACGGGCCATCAAAGCCTTGGGTACGTCAGCCTCAGGCCTGTCTCCTAGCAACCAGCCCATAATATACCACAGGCGATTCAGATCGTCCGAATAGAGAATAGGTGTGTCGGCTTCGGCGTGGGAGGACATGGTCTGGATGGATGATGGGAGCATCGGCTGTTTTAATCCGAGGCTCAGTGTGTCAGTTTGTTCCTCCATGTCGTTTCTGCTATGTGCTGCTGTCCTTTATTTGACATGTGATTCATTATCCCCACTATGGCTGTGCTCTAATCGGAGGCCCTGTGCTGGTTCTTTGTAGGTGCCGCTAGTAAGAGGTTCGGCATCGATGGGGACCGGGAGGCAGTGCCTCTTGAGTTAGAAGTTGTTTACAACAGGGTACAGTGTTGCTCAATGACCTTCATTTCACCCTTTTAGAATCTTACTGACTTTTGAACTGCATAGTGATTTGCCAGTAGGGTCCCTCTTTGTGCCTCCATAGTAATGTATTTCTTCATCTCTCCTTGTTCCTTTTCTCAGGTGGTTATCAGTGGGAGAAGTCAAATGACGCGGAAAGACAAAGTTTTCACCTCTATCACCCTGACCAAAGCATGCAAGAATCCAGAGGAACTAGGTAGGTACAGTTAATGCCAACACCCTGCCCTTACCAAGCGAGCTACACGGGCCCACAACAGGTAGACAGGCCTGCCTCGATAATTATTGAATTTACATTTGTTCACTTAAAAATACAAGGGAGCCGATATAACTATTCGTTTTTTAAATAATGCATTCAGACATTTGTGATAAATGCAGAAGTCCTGTTTTGCCTGCTGTGTTCTCATGGTACAGATTCAAAGATGGAGTGCTTGCAAATGACAATGACTGAGGTACTGAAAAGGCAAAACTCGAATAAATCCAAAAAGGGCTACAACCAGGTAAGCTTGGAGTTGTCAGACTGAGTCTCTGACTTGTGGCTTGGCACGCGTTAATTGCTTGGCATGAACCAAATTGAGCTCGCATCTACCTTAGCCTGAGAGCTAGCTTCTTTTAAGAGGAACGAGAAACCTGACAGATACTTTCACAGACACATATCTGTCTCCACATCGACACCGCATAAGAAAAGACTCAACGTTTCGTCTTGTTGCGCAACCCGTTTCCTGTTCAGTTAGCCTCTCATTTAGTGTGATATGCGTTGGATCCCGTGGAACCGGGCAAACGAATGACACCCTGGTCCTGTTTCTAACTGGTCCAATCCACTCCACAGCAATTGAGCGTTACTGAGGTGAAGGTGGACAAGGTCCAGGTGAGTGCTGGTGCTGACACCACTTTTGCTGTGTGTATGGACCAGGATGAGAAAAAGATTTTCCAGAGTGTCACCAGGTACGTGTGTAGCTATGCGCACGCGCGCGCGCTTATGCACACAAGCACTTACCAATACATGCATACACTGACCACAGAGTCTGTCTCCCTTCCTCGCCCTCCTCCAGGTGTGAAGTGTCTCTGTGCTACAAGCCAGACAGCTCTAGCGACTGGAGGCTAGGTAAAGCCTTGTCCGCCCAGATCCAGCCTCTCCATCCCACCTTCTGCTCCCTCCTTTGCCTGCCCATAGCCACCTTCAGCGGGGCACAGCCTTGAGAGCAGTGGGTCTCTACCGTGGAGGAACCTCTGTGGCACACCGCGGACCGGACGCGAAAATAAATGGAACCGTGAACGAAGACTGTTTGTGACCGATAGACATTATATGGGTGCTGGATTTAGGAGGTGGTTTGGTCAGCCGAGGTCACGTGATGAGTCACTTTACCCTGGGCATGCTGGGAGATCTGTTTATGATACCCACATCACAGACACACTATGGATTATGTAGTTACTGTACATTTATACAATATTTGCTCTCAAAATATTCTGGAACCGACCAGTGACTTTGTTCAGCCAGCAGGGGTCTCTTTTGCATTTATTTTCCTATTCAAGAGTAATAGGAGGATTTTAAGGTACTCCAGTTGCCTTTCTCAGGACTCCAAACACTGATCCAATAGCACATATCTTGCGCTTTTACATATTAATGTATATATTTTACTTTGTATTAAAAAAACACGTACATAACAATTGAATATCATAGAATATCATGTTTTATTTGAAACAGCACACTGGATTGTATATATTTGACAATAACGTTGGTAACAGTAGGTATGTTTTCAATTATGCTATTTACTGCAGGGATATGGAAAATACTTTAGTTTGCCAGGGCAGATAAATCTGGTGTCATATCCAGTGGTTGTCAAACCTGACCTCGGGGACTGGCAGATGTTTCACATTTTTGTTCACTCTGTAAAAGTAAAACCAACTTATAGCTGCTGGTCCCCAAGGAGAGGTTTGAGAAACCCTGTCATAGACCACTCTATGGTGCTCTTGTACACATTACTTTTGAAAACAGGTCACTGCGCGAAAGCAGATGTGCTCACAGTTATCAATCACTGACTTAACACTGCACAGTAAAATTGGAAATATTAGTAGTATAATGCCCTGAGTTTTTCCTGACCTAACCAGGGGACAATATCTGGGACCAAATCGTTAGACCCTAGGGCCTGAAGGTTTCGGTGAGGACAAGTATATTTTGTAAATTGTAAATGTACAGGTACTAGACGTGTAGCCTAACAATATATTGTGTACATGTGTAAACTTGGGTTGTCAAGCACTTCTGTCATCTCGATGGTACCATTAAAGAATATTTTAAACCTTTGCGGATTTGCTTTCGTACAGTGGATTAATGTTCACTATGCTATGTTTCTATTTTGAGGAATACTACCACACAATCCAATTATTATTATTTTTCCCTTAGTTTTTTTTTATTTTCGTGGAACTATTCGTTATGAATTGTTCAACCGTGTGACGTACTTAAAAATATTCATATAGGGCCTACTATAGTTCTATTTGATTGGTTATTTTCACCCTAAGTTGCCATAAACAAATCTGTGCCATCTAATAATTGGTTAAATAAAACTTTTGTCTTGTTGTGGGCGTTGTCGTACTGTACTTACCCAGCGTACTGCTTTCACACAAAGTAGCAGAGCACCGTACCGGAGAAAAACTAGTGTTTGTTGTCTTCCTTGAAAGCATATGGATTTTTTTGCTGAACCAAACGGCAGGTAAATAGTATATTTGTTAAAAGAAAAAGCGTATTTACATGTTGTTAAGGAGATGTGTACATGTTTTAAATGTTTTAGAGTAAGATGTATAATGATCAAGATGCTTTTTTGTAAAATAAATACTGTAACAGTAAAATCAGAGAACAAATTGAAGCGGAAAATGAGAGGCACCATTTGCCACGCACTTTTCAATAAAAATTCATAGACGCAATGCGTTGAAAAAAAAAATCATAGACGCAATGCGTTGAAAATATGCTATTTTTTGGGCTGAATTGTCGTCTAGTGCGAAATGTCTGGGTCCTTCAATGCAGAGTGCTGATGCATGCTCTGTGCGTATCTTGACCAATCCGATTAACGGAAATCGTTGGTAGTGCGGGCAGGGATGAACGAAGAGCTCAAGGCGCTCTCCCTACTGGGTTATCCTGTTTATTAAGTGCAGCGGGATAGCAGTTCACTTCCCGACAGACTTTGCCTACAATTCTATAATATAGATAGTAACCTACACCTAAACATTAGCGATTAGACTTCATGGAGCCCTACTGCATGGAAACGTGTTGATGTGTCTATCTCAACAACCGGTCGCATAAAGAGCACATTGTGTACCATAGGCGCCCTGTCCCTCTGGCCGGGATAAGAGAAGTAACATGTTTATTTGCGATTTGTTATTC
Source organism: Esox masquinongy (assembly GCA_016801175.1). Taxonomy (NCBI): domain Eukaryota; kingdom Metazoa; phylum Chordata; class Actinopteri; order Esociformes; family Esocidae; genus Esox; species Esox masquinongy. The sequence goes on along the minus strand of JACXGI010003006.1, from coordinate 4,911 downwards.
ATTTGATATTCAAACGTGATCTGCTACCTACATGTACAATTCAAAATGATTCACTGCATCCTTGTTGGTTTTACTGTTCCTCCCTATTTTCTGTGTACTGGATGTTTGCAAGTTTTTCTGCCTTTCACAATGTTGAAATTTCACAGGTTTTTCCTCCTGCCCAAGTCCAGAGGTTTTTTTTCCAGGGGTAAGAACCATGAGACTCGATTAGAAAACTGTCTTCATAGCCCATTTTAAGCCTATTGTATTTTTTCATCATTATTATTTATTTATTTACAATAAATGAATCTCATCAAATGAGTAGGTCCTGATTTTTACTGTTATGGTTACTAGATCAAGAAAAACTGCTGAGTCCCAGAATGTGTTTTATTGCCAAGTTACACTGTGACTCATGTCGGCATGAATGAGCCATTTTCTAATGTAAACAGGCATGAAGAGTTGTTCTCAGCCAATGTGGCATTTTAGGGTCTGTTTTATTTTGGGCTTTAACTTAAAGCATCTCTATAGAGGATTCATTGCTTGTTTGATTTGATTCCCCACTTCACGTATGGAATAGATTGCATAGTGCAATACAACTATGCCGCAAATACTGCGTCCAAAATACCATGTTGACTGCGGTTGTTATTTTGTAATTTTCTTTGTGTTTGGCTTGTTGCCATCTCTGAAGATTTTGTATTGTTTACAACAGACATGAATTGAGATAGATAGATAGATAGATAGATAGATAGGCAGCCTATTGTAGAGAGGAGACACATGATTGAGAAGTTCTTTTTAAGCTCCTTGCCATCATACCTGTTCAGACACACTGTGGCCCATAACGGGAAGACACAAGTAAAAACAAAGGTTGTTTTCTTCTCCTGAGATAATAACAACAGTCTGATAACAATGCCTGATTGAAGCTCTGGCTCTGTGGGTGATGTGTGTTTTGTCTTGGATGGACTCTAACGCAGCGGCCCAGGGTGCATTTCTGCTTCCTTGTTTAAGATTCCGGTTTCCTGAGGTTTCTTGTGTGCTGTTACTGAGGGCACTGGTAGCCTGGTCCCAGACCAGTTTTAAGTTGTTGACAAACTTGTATGGTCAACAGTCTCTAACTAGACAGCAAACAAGTATTGAACCAGGCTAATATGATTTTGTTCGGGTTGGGTGTGTACTGTTTGTTCTATACTATCCAATACTAGTGTAATTAATTACAATGTCACTACACAGGAAATTAACTAAACCATAACTAACCTACATGAATGTGCAATATCATTTGTCAGACAGCTGTTTCTATTGTGAACACTTGTTTATAATCCCGTGTCTATAAGTCAAATGATTCTAGGTATTATAGGAAAGCCAGGCCCCCCCCTGAACGGACCCTTGATGGGGTCACCCGTGGGCTTGGGTCCTCAGATGTGATGCTGTGAATGGGGCAGATTATACTGCAGAGATGAGGAGAGTTTAGGAAGTGTTGTTCTCTCTGAATCGGGGTCATGAAGTGGAAGCCATAGGTCCCTGTGTCCGTGCACGCTCATGCGTTAGTGTGAGTGACTCTGGTGTCATTCTGGTGGACCATGTGCCACTTCTGTTTTCCCAAGCCCACTTGTTTTCTCTCTTTACTGGGTAGCATCAACACAATGATGACGTACTGTGCCTTTGGAAATCATTCAGACAGTTGTGGTTTGTTCTACATTTTGGGCCACGATGTGCCATATATAACTGTGTGGGAAAGTCGTATAACTTGTGTCAGTGATCATAGGACATGGGGAATTGCACTAACTCATAGTGCCTTTGAAACTTATTCAGACCCCTTCAATTTCTTTAGATCTTGTTGTGTTTTAGACTTATTCTTTTGCCGTCGATCTGCACACAATAGCCCATAATGACAAAGCGAAATCAAGTTTTTAGCCTTTTGTGCCAATTTATTCATGACAAGTATGAATAGGCACATCAGCAAAGAACAGTAGGCTTTGATAGTTAATGCACTGCTCTCATTACCGCCTACTTTTGTGGTCCAACAATTTAAGACCAGGGATAACTATTTCTGTCGCTCTACCATAATATTCAGAGAATCTCTCTCAGAGAATCTAAATGTGTGTACGAAAAAGATTTGTGCACTGTATAAATAAAAATAACACCTTGGCCCTAATGCAAACAGTAGCCTGGAAACGGAAACAGGTTTAAATAACAGATTAGGTTGCAAAGTGTTTATCGCAGGGGATAATTCCAAACAGGTCTCGACAATTTGATGGTCACGTATGGATGTTTACACAGGGCTACATGGCCCTTATATTTAAGCAGTCAGGTATGAAGGGGTGAGGTGTATGGCCTACTATTATAAATAAGTTACCTATTTATAATTATAACAGAAGAAATTGATGTGCTGGCATACCCGCGGTATACAGTGTCATATACCATGGCTATCAGCCAATCAGCATTTAGAGTGTTGGAGTCTTGTACCCTACATTATACTGGAAAATGTCTCAAAGCTTACAAAAAACTATGCACCTCTACTAATCAGTTTGTCAAACATCTGCGCATTACTCTTAGCGATTTGTCAGGAAAATGTTCAGACATTGGCAGAAAATAAAATGTACTAAATATGGGTAAATAATTGCATTATGATGTCAGATTCTTTTTAAGTTTTGAGGGGGCTAGTGACTTCCTGGGAGAATAACAGGGTTTGAGTTCCTCCGAAACACTGATTAAAATTAGTAGCAAAGTTGAGGGTTGGTAGACTGATGTACTAGCAGATAATTATTACCTTTCTTTAGCTTTTTTTATGATAGAGAGACAGTGACGAAATATGGAGATGAGGGTTTTTGCTACAAGAGCAGTGGGCTGGTTTTGAACCCACGGGGCAACAGCACATGTCCCGGAGGCAGCGGCCCAGAACACGGAACCATCCGGCCCACAAACTAGCAGAATTTAAACTGAATTAAATGTCAGTATCCAACTTATGTAAGCTTTTCATAACCATATAAGCAATGTCCAGAATGAACGATGAAGGTCACTCAATAATCTGTCTGAATGATAAACTGTTGGCCAGATGTGTACACTATTGTTATAAAATTTGTTTGCGTCTTGCAACCACGTCCAGAGGTGGTCTGGAAAGCCTCTGGTTCTGATTTGCATCTGATGTCCGGATCTCAACATTCTGATTGTGCCCACATTATGTCAACAGGTAACAACAAGTCAGAACATTAATGTATAGAGGGGCTATCAAATAAATATGTGAATAGTCGAATTTAGGTGCCGTCGGATATGGAAATAATTGTGGAATTTTTATAATACAGCTCCCTGAGTCTAAGTGTAAAATCAGGCCCTGAAATTTGACCTTCCAAACACTTGCACAACTCTCTGCTGTGTCTATTGTATCTCAGTTCTGCAAGTACATCAGTCTGTAAGCCCTGATAACACTTACTGATTTATCACTGATCGAGTGTTTCGAGGAAACCAAACCATGGTCCTCCTGCAGTCATGTTGGTGCTTTTTATGTACCACTCCGGAAAAAGCTCAAGAGGCCACTGCACCTTTTTCTTTCCTTTCCAAAAAAGTTGAAAAGGAAAGTTTTGAGTGAGGAACAGAAGGGTTAAAATTACAGTGGTCTCTTTATTTTAACCCTTCTGTTCCTCACTCAAAACCTTCCTTTTCGACTTTTTTGGAAAGGAAAGAAAAATGTGCAGTGGTCTCTTAATTTTTTCTGGAGCTGTATATACTAAATATAACTTTGACCCCATTTATTCCTGCAAATCTTTAAACTCTTTATCCCAAACCACTAAACAATGAAATGCAGATGTCCAAACTGGTGTGTCAAAGCACATAGCATTCTGTAAGCCTTAATCACTATACTGGAGACTATTATGGATACTTTTAGATTTACACTTTACTTGTCAACAATAATATAAAGACAATGCAGTCCTATATAAACTTCCAAGCATGAAAATCAAGCCTGTCCAGACCCTTTAATTCTGTACAGTATTGCACTTTTTTCACCACTTTATTACTTAAACCTGTCTCCTTCTTTTTGGCTGTGTCTGTTATGGACTAAATGTACCTTTTTTTACACTTGCAAAAAATATGTAACCTTTTTTTCAGCCGGCCCAACACAGCTTGGGTGGTGACTGATTTAAAGATAGGAGAGATTATCTGACTATGTACAGTATTTGTACAGTATACAGTTATACTGGACGGGTCAAGTGAGGGGTAGCATTTCGCTGATTTTCGTTGGTTAACAAAGCCATGCGATAATATTATGTTTATAAAACAAATAACTGTTAAAGTCTGCTGTTTTCTGTTGATTCATATAGTGTCATAAGGAGGAAGCCCAATGCAAATTGGGATTATTTGCATACAGGGAGGGACCAGGAAATCTGATCATAATGTGAACACTGTGCGTTGTTAAGAGACATTTCTCTACCATGAATAGAGTTCAGGAATATCAACCAGATAGTGGTTATGTTGATCGGATGGTGGCAACAACATGTAACGCGAGATGTAAACACAGCCGAAGGTCTAATCACAGCCGGAGGTGTAAACACAGCCAGAGGTTTAATCATAGCCGGAGGTCTAATCAAAACTGGAGGTCTAATTAATCATAGCCGGAGGTGTAAACACAGCCGGAGGTCTAATCACAGCGGAGGTGTAAACACAGCCGGAGGTCTAATCACAACCGGAGGTCTAATTAATCATAGCCGGAGGTGTAAACACAGCCGGAGGTCTAAGCACAACCGGAGGTCTAATCACAACCGGAGGTCTAATCACAGCCGGGGGTCTAATCACAACCGGAGGTCTAATCACAGCCGGAGGTCTAATCACAACCGGAGGTCTAATTAATCACAGCCGGAGGTGTAAACACAGCCGGAGGTCTAATCACAGCCGGAGGGCTAATCACAACCGGAGGTCTAATTAATCACAGCCGGAGGTGTAAAC